>OY978029.1:0-124298 GCA_963854515.1 Pandemis heparana
TAACGCAGTGAAAACTCTTTACGAGTACCCCAGGGCCCGGGGGGACCCGGGGGTTATGTGGGACTCTCTCCCCCGACCTCTCTCCCTGCGGAGAGGGGAGGGGGGAGCATACCCACTAAAAACACTGCGGCATTGTCCGCTTGCCGGGTTTAGGAAGGCGCCGTGGGATCCCGAAGATTCGAGCCGACGACGCCCCCCGGCTGCCCCGGCTTTCGCCAGGGCCACCCGCACCAAGGAGGGAGGAGTCGCAATGCTTCGACTCCCCCCCCAGACGTGTAGGACCGTGCAATGCGAGCGAGGGGCCCCCGCCCCCCGCCCGCTGGTCCCACTAGGGGTTCAGGCGGGCAGCAAACTGCCGCCGCCTTCGCCCCGCTCGTCTGCGCCGGAACGGGGGCGCATGGACGTCCTCCTCGCGCTCCCGTTCCTCGGCCTCCTTCTGGAGCATTATTGCTTCACAAAAGGAGGCCACCTCCTCCCAGGACTCGTCACCCCCAAGCATAGCCTCGACTATGCTGTGGAGCGACAAGTCCGTACATCCGAGGGCCGCCATGAGCTGCCCACGCTCATAGTCCCAGCAGGGACATTCCTCCAGCGTATGCTGGGCCGTGTCGTCCGGGGCGCCACAGTTATAGCATTCCGCAGTGGCCTCCCTGCCAATGCGGTGCAAATAATGGCCGAAGCACCCATGGCCTGTTAGGACCTGGACGAGTCTATACGTCAGCGACCCGCCCTGTCGGTCCAGCCATGAGTCCATCGAGGGGAGGATTGCCGCTATGGTCCTCGTTCCATAGCGGGAACCCTCCAGCTCGTGCTTCCATCTATCCCTCATACGCCTTGCGGCATTTCGGCGGGCGTGTAGGAGCTCCTGCGGGGCCGGCCGTTCCCCTCTCGCCAAGGCAGCCTTCTGCTCCCTATATGTCTCCGCCATGGTGGAGGCGTCTATATCCCATGGCGGAGTCCCGGCTATCAGGCAGGCAGCCATGTGCGCCACCGTGACATACGCCTTTATAACACGGATGGCACACACCCTCTGAGGCCTTCGGAGCAGGGCCTTCGTTCGCTCCTTCAGAAGAGAGACCTAACCTAACCTAACCTAACCTAACCTAACCTAACCTAACCTAACCTAACCTAACCTAACCTAACCTAACCTAACCTAACCTAACCTAACCTAACCTAACCTAACCTAACCTAACCAACCTAACCTAACCTAACCTAACCTAACCTAACCTAACCTAACCTAACCTAACCTAACCTAACCTAACCTAACCTAACCTAACCTAACCTAACCTAACCTAACCTAACCTAACCTAACCTAACCTAACCTAACCTAACCTAACCTAACCTAACCTAACCTAACCTAACCTAACCTAACCTAACCTAACCTAACCTAACCTAACCTAACCTAACCTAACCTAACCTAACCTAACCTAACCTAACCTAACCTAACCTAACCTAACCTAACCTAACCTAACCTAACCTAACCTAACCTAACCTAACCTAACCTAACCTAACCTAACCTAACCTAACCTAACCTAACCTAACCTAACCTAACCTAACCTAACCTAACCTAACCTAACCTAACCTAACCTAACCTAACCTAACCTAACCTAACCTAACCTAACCTAACCTAACCTAACCTAACCTAACCTAACCTAACCTAACCTAACCTAACCTAACCTAACCTAACCTAACCTAACCTAACCTAACCTAACCTAACCTAACCTAACCTAACCTAACCTAACCTAACCTAACCTAACCTAACCTAACCTAACCTAACCTAACCTAACCTAACCTAACCTAACCTAACCTAACCTAACCTAACCTAACCTAACCTAACCTAACCTAACCTAACCTAACCTAACCTAACCTAACCTAACCTAACCTAACCTAACCTAACCTAACCTAACCTAACCTAACCTAACCTAACCTAACCTAACCTAACCTAACCTAACCTAACCTAACCTAACCTAACCTAACCTAACCTAACCTAACCTAACCTAACCTAACCTAACCTAACCTAACCTAACCTAACCTAACCTAACCTAACCTAACCTAACCTAACCTAACCTAACCTAACCTAACCTAACCTAACCTAACCTAACCTAACCTAACCTAACCTAACCTAACCTAACCTAACCTAACCTAACCTAACCTAACCTAACCTAACCTAACCTAACCTAACCTAACCTAACCTAACCTAACCTAACCTAACCTAACCTAACCTAACCTAACCTAACCTAACCTAACCTAACCTAACCTAACCTAACCTAACCTAACCTAACCTAACCTAACCTAACCTAACCTAACCTAACCTAACCTAACCTAACCTAACCTAACCTAACCTAACCTAACCTAACCTAACCTAACCTAACCTAACCTAACCTAACCTAACCTAACCTAACCTAACCTAACCTAACCTAACCTAACCTAACCTAACCTAACCTAACCTAACCTAACCTAACCTAACCTAACCTAACCTAACCTAACCTAACCTAACCTAACCTAACCTAACCTAACCTAACCTAACCTAACCTAACCTAACCTAACCTAACCTAACCTAACCTAACCTAACCTAACCTAACCTAACCTAACCTAACCTAACCTAACCTAACCTAACCTAACCTAACCTAACCTAACCTAACCTAACCTAACCTAACCTAACCTAACCTAACCTAACCTAACCTAACCTAACCTAACCTAACCTAACCTAATTTGAACCTAATCGATTTCTAGCTAAGAAATGGAACCTAACCAAACTTGAACCTAATCGATGTCTACCTAACAAATTGAAACCCAACTAAACTTTTGGCCTACATATAGGTTAACTAGAAGAAATTCCTTTTAGGGATAACTTCGCCTTTGTGCATCTGTGTTTTCCTGTATTCATCTTAGTCTGTGATCTATATACAATCAAGAGTTATACATACACTAGCCTCTGTCCGCGACTTTTTCCGCGTAGAATCCTACTAATATTTTAAATGCGGAAGTTTGTAAGGATTGATAGATGGATGGATGGATGGATGTGACAATGTGAGTGTGTATGTTTGTCCCTTCTTCACGCTGAAACGACTGGACAGATTTGGATAACATTTGGAACGGAGATAGCTGGTATCCGGAAAATGTCATAGTTCCCGTGGGATAGCAATAATAAACAAACATCTCAAAGGTCTTAGCTGCCTAGAGTCGCGACGTTAATAATTGTTGCAGATGAAAAAGTGGCCACCATTCTCCAATCTTTAGTTTTTTTTTTTTTTTTTTTTTTTTTTTTGTTTTTTTTTGGCCGATTGATTTCCAAATCGATATCTGAGGGTTCGAGTGGTTCCTAAGCACGAATCCGTTATCAAAAATGGAAAAAGTGGCCATAAATGTAACATTAAGCATACACATACATACAACATCTTACAAAAACGCAAGTTAGTTATGTATCGTGAATAACGTTCCATTTACTTAATTAATTGTAAATGCTGTGCTGAGTAAGTTTTTAACAATAGATGAAATTTTTGAAGATTATTTTTAAACTATAGATATTTATGTGTATGCTGAATGTTAAATTTATGATTCAAATTTAACGGCTAAGTGTGAGTTGGCGTTAAATTTTCTATTCCAATTATGGTGGCCACTTTTCCATTTTTGATAATGGATTCATGTTAGGAGACGATGAATTCATGTGTGCGGGTGTTAGGGCCTTGTGCAAAGTCCGTCTGGATCGCTACCACCATCTTACTCGCTTATCCTGCCGCGAAGCAGCAGTGCTTGCACTGCTGTGTTCCGGTGTGGAGAGTAAGACAGCCGGGGAAATTACGGGCACAAGAGGCATTTCATCTTAGTCCTCTAGGTTGGCAACGCATCTGCAATCCCTACGGAGTTGTGGGTGTCTATGAGCAGTGGTGATCGCTTACCATCAGGTGACCCACTTGCTCGTTTGCCTTCCTATTCACATAAAAAAAAAAAAGCACTCGTACTCTCAGATATCGATTTTGAAAACAATCGGCCCAAAAGCTAAAGATTTCAAAATGGCGGCCACTTTTTCCATTTTTGATAATGGATTCATGCTTAGGAACCACTCGAACCCTCAGATATCGATTTTGAAATCAATCGGCCCAAAAACTAAAGATTGGAGAATTTTGGCCACTTTTTAATTTCTTACAACGGGTTCATGCTTGAGGACCACTCGGGCCCTCGGATATCGATTTTAAAATAAATCGGCTCAAAAACTAAAGATTTCAAAATGGCGGCCACTTATTCAATTTTTTACAACGGCTTCATGCTTGAGGACCACTCGGATTGCCAGATATCGATTTTGAAAACAATCGGCCCAAAAACAAAAGATTTCAAAATGGCGGCCACTTTTTCCATATTTGATAACGGATTCATGCTTGTGTACACCTCGAATCCTCGGATATCGATTCTGAAGGCAATAAATCTAAAAACTAAATAATTCAAAATGGTGGCCGTTTTTTTTTTTTTTTTTTTTTTTTTTTTTTTTTTTTTTTTTTTCAATTTTTGATAACGGATTGTTGCTTATATACCACTCGGATCCTCAGATATCGATTTTGAAAACAATCGGCCCATAAACTTAAGATTTCAAAATGGCGACCACTTTTCCATTTTTAATAACTGATTCATGTTTGTAGATCACTCCGACCCTCAGATATCAATTTTGAAAATAATCGGTCCAAAAACGAAAGATTTCAAAATGGCGGCCACTTTTTCCATTTTTGATAACGGATTCATGCTTGGGTACCACTTGGATCCACAGATATCGATTTTGAAAGCAATCGGCCTAAAAACTATAGATTTCAAAATGGGGGCCATTTCTTCAATTTTTGATAACGGGTTGTTGCTTGGAGATCACTCGAATTCTCAGATATCAATTTTGAAAACAATCGGCCCTAAAACTAAAGATTTCAAAATGGTGGCCATTTCTTCAATTTTTGATAACGGATTGTTACTTGGGGATCACTCGGATCCTCAGATATCAATTTTGAAAACAATCGGCCCTAAAACTAAAGATTTCAAAATGGCGGCCAGTTTTTCAATTTTTGACAACGAATTCCTACTTGGTTACCACTCGGACCCTCAGATATCGATTTTGAAAGTAATCTATGGAAAAACTATACCTTTCTGTACCTTTACCGCAGAAAGAAGAAGAGAGAAAGCAAAGGTTAACTTTCACACTCAGAAACGCCAATCAACATCAAAGGACTATTTTATTCCTTTGTATCTTTGGTTACGGCAGGGATGATAATTTAAAACTGGTTCGTGAACACGGTAAAAGTTCTGAATTTCCACCGTCAGTAATACAACCACAGGGCAATCAAAGTTAAATTTCACACTCAAGAGTCGTCGATAAAGTTCTAATAATCATGATATTAACTGATGCTTAGTGTAGTGTAGGTTTTCGGTCACAAAATACGTCTCGAACGCGTTTGCGTTAAAATGTCAAATGTAAAATGTGAGTTTGTTGCCGTTTCGATCCGTAAGTGGCGCTGCAAATTTTTTCATAGTAATTGAGACGTTTACGCGAACGCGTTCGAGACTGTTTTTTTTATATGAAAAAACTTACACTAAAGGCTCTGACGTCCCTGAGAACGACACACGTTCAAGTTTTACTATATTTATTCTGCAACAATTATTAACGTCGCGACTCTAGGCAGCTAAGACCTTTGAAATGTTTATTGCTATCCCGCTGGAACTATGAAATTTTCCGGGTACCAGCTATCTCCGTTCCAAATGTTATCCAAATCCGTCCCGTCGTTTCAGCGTGAAGAAGGAACAAACATACACACTCACATCGTCACATCCATCCATCTATCCATCCAAACCACATCAAATTATATGTATTAATGTTTTAATGTTTATTCCTTATTTGTTTATACTAAATAAAATTATGTTTGTTTTTGTTTTTATTATCGTACTGCTTTCTTTTAATGTGCCTGTTACCCGATGGCCCCAACGGAAGACCAGCGTTGGCCGTAAGGCCAGCAAATGCTGAGTTGGGGTCATTTTATGTCAATTTTATGTAGCTTTTGATATGTTTTTGTTTTTTAATTACTGTGATTGTCATAATAAACTTTTTTCTTTCTTTCTTTCTTTCATCCTCACAAACTTTCGCATTTATAATATTAGTAGGATTCTACGCGGAAAAAGTCGCGGACAGAAGCTAGTGTATGTATAACTCTTGATTGTATATAGAACACAGACTAAGATGAATACAGGAAAACACAGATGCACAAAGGCGAACTTATCCCTAAAAGGAATTTCTTCTAGTTAACCTATATGTAGGCCAAAAGTTTAGTTGGGTTTCAATTTGTTAGGTAGACATCGATTAGGTTCAAGTTTGGTTAGGTTCCATTTCTTAGCTAGAAATCGATTAGGTTCAAATTTGGTTGAAATTGATTAGGTTCAAGTTTGGTTAGGTTGAAATCGATTAGGTTCAAGTTTGGTTAGGTTCTATTTGTCAGATTGAAATCGATTTGGTTCAAGTTTGGTTACGTTCTACTTGTTAGGTTGAAATCAATTAGGTTCAATTTTGGTTAGGTTCTATTTGTTAGATAGAAATCTATTAGGTTTAAGTTTGGTTAGGTTTTATTTTTTAGGTAGAAATCGATTAGGTTCAAGTTTGGTTACCTATGTTTTATTTGTTAGGTTGATATCGATTAGGTTCGAATTTGAAAGTTTTCAATTGATTAGGTTTTAATTTGTTTGCTTGAAATCGTTTAGGTTCAAATGTTTTAGGTTCAAGTATACTAGGTTTCAAGTTAGGTTGAAATCGATTAGGTTCAAATTATTTAGGCTTAAATTTGTTAGGTTCAAATTATTTGGTTCAAGATGGTTAGGTTATGATTGGTTTCCTTTTAATTTGGTAGATAAGATTATTTAGGTTTAATTTTATTACTTGAAAGACAAAAGAAAAGTTGAAATTAATTTATTTCACTACTTTTTCGGTGTAAATTGTTTGCTTCAATCACATATTCGTAATGCTACGTCAATTCCGCATCTTTTCCAATTTTCAGAATGGCGAAAATCGCGAAAAAAATTTGCCCGCCACTCCCACCCACCAGTCAAACGCTTGGCTACATCACCTCGGTCGATAGGTATTTATGCAGTTTTCTTAAATAGTGACCAAATTTCTTACTTTTTGAGACGCAAATCGTACCAAAACGTTAAAGGCGCTGATTCTTTATACTTTGTCGTAAGTTATAGTCGCATAAATTAATTTTATTCGACTTTTTATCTAATTTTGACACGAAAAATGGTAAATTTTCTTCCTTACTTTTCGTCTACGAGGTCTATTTGAGCGATTTTGGGAGCGTAGATACATACGACTATCGGCTACTCTATGAATGATTCGATTCCGTCCTAAAACGTTGATTTGGCTTGTTTTTCCTGGTTTATTGTTGTTGCACTTTGGAAAGATTTAATTCAAACATTAGTAAAACTTTTACTATTCGGATAGTTATAGCGGCTATACCCGTTATCCAAACTTCATCAAATTTTGTCGACTAGTAGTGTTGGGACAGCACTACATTTTGTGAGAATTTGTGAGTTTTATATCAAGTGGTTTCTGGGAAATTAACTTTCGAATTTGTCGCTGCGCCTGATGAAAATCTCATTTTGTCCCCTGAAATATTAAAATAGCAATTTTGAAATTGATTCGCAGGGATTCAGAGGCGTGAGTAAAAACTCTATTTTTGGTATCGAAAGTAAGAGCTCACCAAGTTCAATTTTTCTGTTAAAATTTTAGGGGGATATCGCCCCCTGCGCTTGAATAAGAAATCTTCTAATTTGTAGTGAATACTCACTTAAAGGCGTGAATCCGGGTGGCAACATTTACAATTTTGACGGTTTTGTTGGCGATTTTCGTAATATGGACGCAGATGAACTGTGGCTTCCCTCTTTTCTGGCTCAGCTCCACTCGACACGCTCACTTGGTATTGTCTAGACTGGTTTGTTGGGGTTTTAGACTTCGCTTTCAAGACGAAACATCCCTTTTCCCTGGAGAAAACGGTTGGCGAGAGTCCCACGCTAAACACCATTGGGCCGCGCCGGGTATAAGTATATGTAAGTAGTTGCGGTGATACCTAATAGAGGTAAGTTTTCACTCCGTTATAAAAAAGGTTCAGGTAGTGTTCGGTTATTTTATGTTGGTTATTTACACAGTCAGACATGATTTTTAAAAAAAAAATTAACTACCTAGGTAGGTACACATGTGATTTTTTAGTTGCGGTAGGTACTAAAGTTATCGTTTACAATTGAATGGAAACACTGCTCTAATTACGTACCATCTTTTGGTTGCGTCGACTAAGAAGTTTAATTTTTTCACTGCTCTAAGGGTTAGCAGACCTTTCTGAGTAATTTGATATTAGTTATTTTCAGGTTTGATTCCTCCACGCGTGCCTGAGAAAAAGGATCTACTTAGAGCTAGACAGACGGACGGACGACAGTTTATCCATAAGTGAGCATAGCGAGTGTGTCTCGTGTGTTATACCTAGAGTTAATTTTTTGCCCTCGTAGGTCCGCAGGGCAATTTTCTTGTTAAGTACTTATCTACCTAACTATATAGTGAAAGCTTTAATCGCACACCGTTTAGCTAGTTACCTACCTACTCACCTCGCAACAGCTCTTGTGTACTGGAACTAGTGGATGTAGCCTACAATAAGGTAAATGGAATTGCGATCAAGTGAAACAAGCAGTCTGCTATTTAAATGCAAGTAATTTTTATTTGCAGCAGCAGCAGCTAGTGTGATGCCCGGGGGCGGGCTCGGGGGCGCGGCGCCCGGCGCTGTTGGGCCGCGGCGGCGGCGCCCACGCCCACTAAACTCATTCGTATACACCGTGTGAAAGTGTTTGTATTGAGTTATTCGTTGACGGCTCTTACGCAAGTCCAATTACTTACCACTATTTAAAACAACCATTTTGTCTCTGGCAAGCGATGCAGTAGGTATGCCTTTTATTTTACACAGTACAGGGAGACTGCACCAGTAAAGGCCACTGAACCAACAATGCACAATGAATAACTCTTATTAAAAAGAAACAAAGTGATAGTAGGTAAGTAATTTATTATTTTACAACAGTTGACAACATTTCATATTTCTGAACCTATAATTTTAATGGTTCTCTGTATTTTGTTTGAAAAGGTGAACATGCTGACAGTTTAATTTTTTCGCTAGGGCTTGTATTTAATTTATAATTAATTTGTGCTTATTCTAAAAGGGCGTAACTCCGGTACTATCACAGAATACACACTTATCCCTTTGTCTTTTCTCTATAGAAAAAAAAAACTGACGTTAATTTCAAATTGTCAATGTCAGGCCCTATTCTCCAATATTCGATTTTCGAGGTTCGCTTCGTGCTGTTCCGCTCATACTAATAGTCATTATCTTGAAAGTGAGAGAGAAGGTATGCAACGAACTTCGAAAATAGAATTTCAGAGTTGCCCCCCTTGTACTTTGAAGTTGTCAAAAATACAAAATTATGATAGCTTATTTTTTCTCGTGAAAAAAGCAAAGGCGTTTCACCTATCCTGTGGTAGTATTGGTAAAATTAGGACATATTTTTAATTATTTTTTATTTTCTATAATAAGCGATATTAAAATTATATAAACATATTGCAGTGATCAGGAGGCAAAATGCTTTCGAACCATATATACATTTTCATGTGTTATAAAAATGAAATGTTGTCAATTGTGTTAAGACACGAGCCAAGAGGGATGAGCTGTGTAGTTTGGTATTTTTCTCTTTTGGATGTGGGTATTTTTCAGACAATATTAGCGAAACCTTTCTCTGAGCCGGCTAAATTTATATACGGGTTTTTTTATAAATAATTTTGGAGCTGGCATGTTCATTTAAATGATCTAAGCTTGTAAATAAAGATTAAAAAAAAAAAAAAACATAATTCTTGACTATCTTTAAATTAAGAATGAAGTGTGTGTTACTGGTGGCTCATCAGTTGAAGTGTCCAACACTGGTGCCATCACCCGTAACGGTAGCTTTCAATTTCAAAAGGTTCTTCTTGGGAACTTTTACGCAAAATAGGTAGGTAGATACGTAGATAGGTATTTAGATAATGAAGTTTCTACGAATGTAGCGGCGCACAAGCACCACAAAGCAGGGAACGGATAAATAAAAGGCCAGGCTCGACATAATATACGTATAATATGCAATGACTATGTACAGGCGGCGGCGCCCGCGTCCCTCGTCACATCGTAAACTAGTCAGAAAATAGAGACACCGCGCGCGCGGCGCGGGCGAGAGTATTCGTCAATTCCATCACTTCAACTTAACACTAAGAGATTGCCGACGTCGCATCAGTCTAAAATAATAATCAAAAATGGAATCAAATCTCGGATAAAATACAACATTAATACTATACAAAGTCGAATGGCGATGTACTTCTTATAAATAGGTATCGTTACGTATCTAAGTACATTATCTAGCAGCGCGGGCGCGGCGGGGGGCGGCGGGGGGCGGCGCGCCAAGGCGGCGCGTCGGCGCGGCGCCCGGGGCCGGCGGCAACAGAGCTGGCGGGTTTCGGCTTCAATCGGGATCGGGACTACGTCGGATTCGGAATTCTCGCATCGCCTCCTCGTCCGCTCCCCGCTCGAGCGCCGCGGAGGCCGAATCTCGCATTTTGTAAAAGCAAAATAAAAAAATATAAAACGATTTGATCTCGGGTGGCGCGCGGCGCCGGAGCTAGTCGCCGGAGGGGCCGGAGGCGCTAGCTGGCGCACTTGGTCTTGCCGTCGAGCAGCTTGCGCCAGAGGTCGAACTGCTCGTGGTAGCGCACCATGTGTATGGCCACGCCGCGCTGCACGGCGCAGGGGTGCGGCGCGACCTTCTTGTTGTAGAACTCGGGCGCGTGCACGCGGCGCACGCCCAGGCGCGCGGCCAGCACGCCGGTCACGAACACGTCCTCCAGCCGCAGGTAGCGCTCGTCCTGCGCCGCCGCGCGCAGCCGCCGCGCCGCGTCCGCCGTCAGCAGGTAGGCCGGCCCGGTCGCGAAGTCCGGGAACACGGCGCCCGGGAACTGCGCCGGCGGCACGTAGTACTTGGACTTGGGCGCGCGCGCGGGCCGCGAGCGCCGCGCGACCTTGCCCCAGACCGTGTTGCTCGCGTTGCGGCGGCCCGGCGCCTCCGCGAAGCGCAGCAGCCGGCCCACGTTGATGAACATGTCGTCGTCCGTCTTGAGCAGCCGCGGCGCGCGCGGGCAGTACGTGTCGACCCACTCGAGCATCGAGAGCGTCTTCAGCGTCAGGTTCGAGTAGGAGTCGACCGAGCGGCCCTCGATCAGGTCGCCGTAGAGCGCGTCCTCGCGGTCCAGCTGCGCGCGCAGCGCGGGCGGCGGCGCGCCGAGCACGAAGCCGAGCGCCACGTCCGCGCGCTGCGCCGCGTGCCCCCACGTGAGCCGCACCGCGTCGCGCGCGGCCGCGTGCGCCGGCGCCGACGACACCAGGATCACGAGCCGCGTGCGCGCGCCCAGCGCCGGGCACAGTTCGGGGTGCGGCCGCGCGTGCCCCGCCACGTACAGGTCGCGCGTCAGCACGGCGCCGGGCGGGCGCGCGGGCGCGGGCGGCGCCGTGGCGTTGGGCGGCGCGGAGGGCGCGGGCGGGGGCGGGGGCGGCGGCGGGGGCGGGGAGCGCGGCGCGGGCGGCGCGGCGGGCGGCGGGCGGCGCGGCGGCGCGCGGGGCGGCAGGCGCGCCAGCAGCAGCAGCAGCAGCGCCGCCAGCGCCAGCAGCGCCAGCAGCGGGCCGCGCCGCGGGCCCAGCGCGCCCAGCGCGCCCATCACGGCGGACCGGGCGCGACCGGCACCTGCAACGATACGATCCCGCGTCAGTACCTATATACGCGTCGACTCGTCAAGTGTGTGCGACGAGTTCGCATTCGCACCGAATAAACTTTCTCGCTGCGACAGATAATACGATATGACCCACATGACGCGACTCCCGCGACGTCCGAAGCTGCTATACACCGGGGATGTGCGGGGGAACGAAGGAGGAATGTCCGATAAAGTCCGATAAGAAAAGCAGCACCGGTAGTTAGAACTGAGCAGTGGGTCGCAGCCGCAGCAGAGAAGATCCCCCACCGCATTCGGTTAGGTGAGAGCACCCACGCGGCCACGTGAAATGAAATGAAATGAAATGAAAAAAATTATTTTGCTGGAACAAGGGTTGTTTTACATGCGTTGTTACAAAATATAAGTGCCTCCTTATTCAGCCATTATCAACAGCATACAAAATATTTATATAGTTAAGTACATTATATTAATTGAGATAATTTACAATTTGTTAACAAAAATCTAATTTTCTACATGTAAGTACAACATTATTCAAATTTTAATAAAATTAATTATGATTAATGTCATGTAAAAATATTATTCAATTACAATAAATAAAGCGGTCAAGGGTCAATTCAATATTCTTAATATACTTATTCTAGTTACACTACACAATAACTATTTATGTTATATATAATATATATGTATGTCAAATCTTATTAATTATTTTATTAAATTATTAGTGTTCCAAAAAGTCATTCAATCGGCGCAATTGTTCGGCGCGAGCGACGCGCGGCGCACGCGGCGGCCTGCGGTGAATCACGGCTACGGCGATGAAAAAGAGCAGTTTTTGTTGCAAAGCTATTCCAATAACATAAATAATTACACGGAAAAATATTTTAGCAGCCACTTCCTCGTCGTTGGACCAGCAGAACAACAAGTGCAAGACTCGATCTGTATATATTCTCTCGTCATAGTTAATTTGAACGCCATTTCGATAGGTATAAATTATTTTGAAATGTTTTTGCAGCTACCTAGGTATTTCATTTTAATTAACACATACTCGTATCCTGAGCTTATTACTAGTTATTACATTAAAAAGCATCATACATAACCTTCATTGGACCTTCAAAGCTACGATGTGAACGAATTCTATATACTCTTCGCTGTTTACGCGCGGATGGTATTAGCACAAAATATTAGGGTAACGGCACCGCAGTACCGGACAAGGACCTAATAATGCACAATGACTCTTAATTAAAACAAACGAAGGGATAGTAATTTATTTGACATCAGTCATTTCAAAACTATAATATTATCAGTAAATTAAGAATAAAGTGTCCGTTACTGGTGTCTGTGCTTGACAGCTTAGTGTCCAACACTGGTGCCATCACCCTACTCTACTGCGTTCTACATTATTTGGACCGGGCTGTGTTACTTTCAGTTTTACATTATCAATTTTAAGTTATAATTTTACTAACTTTCGAGTGGTGTGCTTTTAAAAAACGAGTGCCGGTCCAAATTCCGTGTGGTGCTCATGTTTAGTGATTTATCAAGTGTTTAGGATCTAGTTGTAGTGGGTAGCCGCTAGATCAGCCGGCGGATGCAGCGGCGGCGGCGGCGGCGGGTGCTGCCGGTGTCTCGTGTCGCGGCCTCCGGCGGGCGCTCGGGTGTCGCCGCACCCGACACCCGACACCGCGACCTTCCCCCGCGCCCCGCGCTGCTAGATAGCGCCGCGCGAGGCGACACGCGCGTCCATGTCCACACGATACCGCGATGCAATCGATCGCGCGCTTCACAATATAGACACGTTCTCTTAGATCGCGGACGCAAAACAAACAAGTGCTCATTAAATTCACCTTTATCGAGTGCCATTGGCATTTGATAGGCCTTGGTGATGTATTGATTTACGTAAACGGGTGGTCCGCACCGCTCTAATCTCCGGCGCTCACTCGAGAAAGGTGTTCAATGAGCTCGGAAATCGCGGCTCGTAAGCGGCTCGCGGTTTATTAACGCGGGCGCACGCGCACACAACAACAAACAATACGCCGCGAGTCAGCACAAGCTGTACGTTGCATTCGTATAATCAAATTATTAAAAACGCAATCCAAGTGTTTGCAGAAACAGTTTGCGCAAGAGGCTGGTCCGAGCGCGGCGCACGACACGGCGGAGGTTATTGAGGGCGGCGGCGCAGGAATGTTTTATAAAATAAAGTTTAATATAGTTTTTTTACCTTATTAAAGCAATATGGGCAACAATGCAACTACCCGGGACACTACAGTCGTACCTACCCTACCCTTAGGGTACTAACCCTAAGGGTAGGGTTGCCGCCGGCCGCCCGCGCTGATCTGCGACCCTCACTCAACCCGCGCGTGGTCGGTGTGGGAGCGTTCGAGCCACCGCTATTCCACCGCCCAGCCGTACTGTGCACGCCAGCTGCTAGCCCGAGTCGTGCACCCCAGCGCGAACGACAAAGCAGTAACCGCTCACCGAGAACTAACCAAACTGCCCCACACGTGCGGCTGCTGCCTGCCGCGACTGTCTGCTGCTGTCTGCGAAGCTGCATCCGGCGCAGTTTCCGCGGTCATCCTTACTCTGAGCCTCGGAGCCGGCAGCTATTTTTAAATGTGCAGAAGTCACGGACGCGTATCTAATAGGCAGTTTGCAAAGCGATAAAATTAACAAATAGTGATTAGCGAGTTGACGCGAGTCGACGTAACACAGGGGTGTTACAGTGGTTGCGTAATGGAACGGAAGAGCGCGCGCGGCCCGCGGGGTGCGGCCGGAGGCTGTCCCGAGCATACCGGGGAGGCCTCACCCTGGCAGAACGAGCTGCGTGTGGGTGTACGCACTCTACACAAACGGCCGTCCCGGGAAGTCCCGTCACGGTCGATGGTCTCCCGGTTTATGCCTGACTGCGGCGTGTGTGTGACGTCGATGCAACATTCCTAATTAAAATGAGTCATGACGATGTGGGCAATCTAACTATCTAACCATATATATATATATATATATATATATATAATATTATAAATGCGAAAGTATGGATGGATAGATGGATGGATGGATGTTTGTTTGTTTGTTACTCAATCACGCCAGAACGGCCCAACGAATCTGGATGAAATTCGGCGCATCGGTAGAGAAAAGTCTGGAATAGCACATCGGCTACATTTTATCCCGGAAAATTGCGTAGTTCCCGGGGGATAGCGATAAACGAATTCTGTGCAGACGAAGTCGCTGGCAACAGCTAGTTATTAATATACAATGAATTATTAATTAGTGTAGACATCGCAGGCCGCGGCCCGCAGCCGCCGCGCCCTACTTGCATACATTTTACAGCAGTGTTGTAATTATTGTACAATACCAATGGCAGGTGTCTCAGGCAGTTAATTGCTGTGGTGCTGCTCAATGTGGAGGGCACCCCCAACCCCCTCCTCCGATACGCATACCGAGAGCGGATATGATGAGTGATGAGACGCAACCTGCAACGCACATCGAAGCCTCCCGGACACCGGGATCGCTCCAGGATTGCGTCGGCAACGTGAAGGGTCTGCTAGGCTAGCTTCAGAAGCTGGGTTGCCAGTACTCCTAACAGCTCGATACGTGAAACAGTATACACATATAAAAGTCGTGTTACAGGGAAATAAAACTGTATCAGGCACGCGAGCAGCGGGGGGCGCGGGGCGTGGGGCGGGGGGCGCCGCTACGTACACGCGCGCTATCGCGCCGCGCCGCCCACGCGTGCCGACCGACGGCGCGACGGCGCGTCACTGCTCGAACCCTGCGAATTCATTCAGTGGCTCTTATCGGGCTAGGGTCAGCGCGTTCCAGACCTCGCTCCGCTGCCGAATGGATCCGAACCCGTCAAGCGCCAGCCGGAACAAACATCACTGCTGCCAGAACTTAGGAACTGCCATAGATAGATAGATATATACTATAGTATACTGTAGGTATACTAATAAACGGAGCAGCGGGCGACAGCTATATTCTACATCTATGGGCACTGCGCTGTTGCCCAAAATTGAAATTTAAGAGGTTAAAGTATGAATGACACAAGGCATAAATAAAAGCCTGTCGTTATGATAGCGTGTACAATGTGCGGTGAACACTAACGCGCGTATTAATTAGGCAATAATTAATGAACGAGGCGGCGTCCCGCGGACAGCCGCCGCGCCGCGCCGCGATACCGGCGCTCCGACGCTGGCGGCTGGCGACCACCGCGCGCAGCAAGCCCGCACATTGTCTACACATTTTTACAAAATGTGTATTACAAATTACAAAGCAACAAGGTGCAATCACATCTCTGTACTTACTCGACTGTAGCGCGCACCGACAGCATAACACGATTATTGAGCGTTCGCGACAGACCAGTGGCAGCCAGGGTCACAGAATGAAAAAGGTACAGTAGAGACAAATATCTTTCAGTAAACAGTAAAGACCTTCTGTCCAACTGCAATTGAAAATCGTTGTTTTGGTGGCGTCAGGTAAACAATAGGATAATAATACTACCTATGCTATCGACGCCTTAGTACTGTGCGAAGGACAAGGCCTATAAGGCAAAAAAGAAGCACCTGCCGCAATCGAGGTGAGCCTCGTCGTGAGATCGTTCAGAGTGACGCACGTAGATCTATGCATCTACGATACGATAGATCGAGGATGAACGGCTGGCAGCAAGTGAGAACTGAGAAGGTCTTGGGTCGGAAGTCCCGCGCAGCCTCCGCGCGCCGCGCTCCGCCAATGGCGCGCCGCGCACGCGCGCACGACGCGAGCCCTCGAGACCTTCACCTTTGCAACTCGTGTTTAACACATTTGTAAGTTTTTCACGTATCATTGGAACGTTATAATACACATCTTCTGACGACTGCTCGACGGAATCTGTTTGTCAGATCGTGGTGCGACACCGTGACTCGCTTCTCATTCCTGTGTCTACCAGGGACTGGATGCTAACTACTATCGATTAACTCGGAGCTGAAATAACCGAACGACACGAAAATTAGAGCCATGCTCCTTTTAAATCATCTATAAGAGTCATCAAGGCCTCTCAGGCGCACGTGTAAGAAAAATTGTCTCGATATTATTATCTCGTTCTTTTTCTTGCATTGATTCTGTATTTATTTTGTGGCTACTTCAGAAGGTTTATTACGTAACTCGCTCGCAATCGCCATCGTGTTCATTTTGTCAGTTCTTGTATGAATGTGACAGCTGGCTGATTCCGATGCCAATTGTCAGCCCATACATGAACTGTCAAAATGAAGACGATGGTGATCGCGAGCGAGTTGCGTAATAAGCATGCACGTTCCAAGATCACACCATACCTTGTCTGAATTTAATGCGATTTAGTGTTTACTATTAGACTTTGTTTGACACGTGTTTCCATTCCGCTGATGCTATGAGTAAGTATGTAAACTAAGTAGGACACTACGTAAGTTATGCACAAAAGTATAGTCATTAGTTGATTTTTTTATAATTCTTGTACCTAGCCGGATTGGCAGTAATGTTATTGGCGTAACGTGTATGATGAAAGCCGCTGGTGCGCTGCGCGGTGCCGGTGGCTGTGCATCACATAACGCATAATTGCTCAGCAAGCTGTCGAAAGCGCGGCGTCGTGACGGCCGATGCTAATTTAACTAAAGTTAAGTGGTGACGTGCACCACGTTAGAACCCTTTCACAACAACAGTCGTAATGACTACCCTAGCCATTACTGTGATAGCTTACTACGACATGGTTGGATAGTGGCTAACAATTTGAATGTTTGCACTCGCTAAACGATATTCATAACAAGGAAAACCTGTATACATAATAGGCTTGTGCGTCACATGAATGATGCCTGCCCGCTGTCGCCCGAGAGGTGTTTGATGCAGCAAACACACATGCGCGTTCAAACGACTGCCAATGATAGCTCAGTGCTTTGCTCGGGCAGCAGATGTGTCAACAGGGTAAACATATAAAAACATTTGTGACAGGAACAGGTCTCACCTTGATACCTTGGGTCGAAGAGTATCCATAAAGGGTCATTATTAAGCTAGGGGAGCTTTAAGATAAGATGTAGCTATAATATGTCCAAAAATTTAATTGAATTGATTGAACCTTCCTATTTTATTACAGGTAGGAAAACTTCGGCCACTCCACAACAACTTCAGTGTGTAAAATGGACAACAATGCAACAACATACAGTCAACAAAAGCTACTCGCCAGTACAGTCACCAGCATAAATAAGTGACCACTTTTGTACCTTGTCACTTTAAAGCCATGTTTGAAAAACCATACAAAATCATGTAACGACTGAAAGCAACGAGGTACAAAAATGATCACTTGTTTATGCTGGTGACTGTACCATTCAGCAAAAAAAGTTTGTGTAGGAACTATAAATATACGTAAATATTTGTATATAATAAACATAGTAAAATCCAAACTGACTTAATTATTCCTCTTTTATTAATTTAATTTATTTTGTTTGTTTTAGTGATTCAGTAAACTGACAAGTTTTTGAAAGAATTACTTTCTGCCAAGTAAATGATGTTTTTTCTAAAGCTCTGCTGTAGTACAAATTATCTGTTTACATTTCTTGGCCTTCACAAAAAAATAAATGATTGTTTGTAGTCAGCTCTACCAATACGAACAAATTTAAATACTTAAAGCAAAATGGCTTTTCATAAAAGTTTACACAGGAAGTATTGGTTGTATTTTTATAAGGTAAACAATACAACAATACCCAAGCTAATACAGCATATACATATAACTACTACAAACTGTCACACAAAGAAGGTCAAAAGGGAACAACGAGCGGAATAGCAACACTGAGCTGCAGCAGTTAATCCTCTTGTTAATGGATTTACGTTAAAGTGATTGTCACAAGTTTTTAATCAGAGAGTAGTGAGATCATAGTTAAATAGGAACAGCGACTATTATAATGTCATTAATACACTATTATAATGAACAATAACTTTAAAGAACAATAGCTTATTAACGGCACAGATGAGTTGTCCCTTAGCATTTTATTCTTTTATTGATACTATGTAGTGATTACACTGTTCTTAATATACAACAAAGAACTCAAAAGCTAAATGGATGAGCCATTTGATGAGGTAACAATAACAATAGTAACAACACATGCAACAAGCAGAGCTGCCACTCACTGGGAGCAGAGCCTTGACTCCGCTGACTGATTGTCATGACAACACACAAGCCCTGTCCTTGCAGCCGCTGCCCGACTTGATAATGAGCAGTCAACAGCGTGCATGCGAGCGACAGGCGCGAGCCCGACAGGCGCGTGACGGCCGGCGGACCCCTGCGGTACACTCCGCGCCTCCAACACGCGACTACGGCTGGCGGACAAACCGGTCGCAGGACGAGGAAGCGACTCTAATTAGAATATAACCAGGACGCACGAGGACTCCCTCCGAGTCGTATTTATAGCGCGTACGCAAAGAACTCCAAACTGTAGAGCGAACTATTGCATTTACGGGTCGTGTATTGTATTTTCGCATCAGTTTATCGGGGTGGTAAACTCACCATGCGTGGTCGATGAGCGGGGTTCAGAGCGCTGGGCGCCGTCAGCGGAGCCTGCGCCGCATGCTGGGGGGACGGGGCCGCGGGCTCTGCACTAAACTACGCGGGCTCCGAGACGCTCCGAGCCACTGCACTACCACTGCACAGTATAAACGACCACCCAGCTCCGTGACGTGACAGGTCACTGACTGACGGACGTGCGGGGCGGGAGGAGCAGGGGACGAGTCCGATTATTTTTCGAGGTTATCCCCTTCACATGAGACAAAGGAATCTAATCCACACAGCCAGCCACAGATTTTTCAACATTTAAAAATCGTTAGTATACTTATCTACCAGTCACACTACTGATAAATAAGGACAATACTTATGGATAAAAAGTTTGATAGTTTTCGAAATTGCATATCCTTCAAGAGTCATGTGGAGCGAAGTACAAAGGAAACTTATTAGGAAGTCGCACAAGACGCGTCACAGAGTAGGTAGCTGCGTTTCGCTTCTGCTTTGATAGAATACCAAAACCATAGAAAAAAAACATACAACCGAATTGAGAACCTCCTCCTTTTTCTTGAAGTTGGTTAAAAAGAGATATACCTAGTAGAAGTGCGGCGATAAGTCGCTTTCGCTAGGGAATATAAACGCCATCTAGTGTCAAGTAGCCAAAAGAAAATGTCAGTTGTCTAAATAGTTTAGCCATTGCACAACAGATGCTGTTAAAATAAACTGACCTGACATGTGCGTTACATCCCTCTTTTTCTTGTGTTGCTTCCACAAGACATCTTTTGGAATTTTCCAGCACGTATACCTACCTACTGACCCTATTTAAGGTAAGGCCTGTTTCACAACTGGATATGAATAGGAAGGCAAACGAGCAAGTGGGTCACCTGATGGTAAGCGATCACCACTGCCCATAGACACCCGCAACCCCAGAGGGATTGCAGATGCGTTGCCAACCTAGAGGACTTAGATCAGTGGTGGGCAAACTTTTTTCATGACGGGCCAGAAAATTACAGATATTTCAGAGGAGGGCCAAAATTATTCCAAAATGCATTTTTTTACACATGACGCATGAACTACGTGACTTGTCCAGCTGGCTCCTTTGCCTTTGCATCTATTATTCTATTTTATACAGCAGGACCGTCTAAATATCGTCATCCTGTGCCATAACACTCCATTTTGAAGGAACGCCGGCGGGCCGCATTGAATTCCTTTGCGGGCCGGAGGTGGCCCGCGGGCCGTAGTTTGCCCATCACTGACTTAGATGAAATGCCTCTTGTGCCCGTAATTTCCCCGGCTGTCTTACTCCCCGTAGTTATAAATTATAGAGTCGGAATCAGAGATAACTGTCACTTAACAGAGAGTGGTGACACAGGCAGCGTCATGCCGATCGGACAATAGAAAGGATGGTGTATGGGTATGGCCAGCATTAAGTTAACGGAAGTTAATAAGAGCGTTAACATTTTTTGAAGTTAACTTAAAAGTTAAGCAGATTCTTAACTTCATGCCTACCTATTTGGTTACTCAGACCAAGAAAAAAAAAACCGGCCAAGTGCGAGTCGGATTCGCGCACCGAGGGTTCCGTATCATTATCTATAAATATCTATACACCAGTGTAAGCAGAGCCCTGCTCCAAAGCAAAATGTACGCAGTGTGGGGTCACTTTATATTGGTAACTGATATTATACAGACATACATACATATTTACGGTTTTCGCAATTATTCCTCAATCTGTGTTATAAGACCTAAAAGTCGTCGCAAAATAAAAGGCCCGTTTTGACATTTGTCTTCCCGACGTAACAAGTGATGTAACCATGACTCGGTACTCGATACTCACGTACGATAAATCGATTCAAGTTTGCATGAGTATTTGATCGATTTGAATATGTATTGTAAAGTGCATTGGATTAAAGTTCTGATTAGAAAATTTAACTTAAATTGAAATTATAGGTATTTTGAAATGATACAATGTTACGAAAAGTAAATTTTCTTTCATTTAATATTTTGATTACAATAACATTCACTCAATCACAAAAAAAAAACGACAAAAAGTGAATCATCAGTCAATCATTTTCTTCAGATGATGAAGACGAGCCATTCTATAGAAATCAGTGCTGCCATTGTTTACGGCTTTGAGCTCCAAGGTCATAATTTTCAGTAAATATCACTACACAGCTGGTGAAATTCAGTAATTAATTGGTCTAAATAAAATGGGCCAAGTGCGAGTTCGGTGAAGGAAAACATTGTGAGGAAACCTGTACACAACTGCGAAGCAATTCAATGGTGTGTGTGAAGTTCCCAATCCGCACTGGGCCCGCGTGGGAACTGTAGCCCAAGCTCTCTCATTCTGAGAGGAGGCCTGTGCCCAGCAGTGGGACGTATATAGACTGGAGAGAAGTGCGAGTCTGCCTTAAGGCTCGACCTTTGAAATTTTCGTGATAATGAGTTGTGTTGTAACCATTTTAAACATTATAACGTAACAATTTATACGTCGGAAAAAATATATCCTAATCTGGAAGATATGAGAAGTACCATAGTTTTGGTAGAAATCCATTTTAGTGAAAGAAAGCAGAGAAAAAGCAATCTAAAGTCACCCCTATTTTTTCACTTGTAACCATTTTACTGCTCCTTTTTTTATCATAAAGAGATGAAATTTTATAATCTGCTTCATAAAATAATGAACAGTAACTTTATTTTCCTACTTTGTCAAATTTCTTAAAAATTTACCTCGTTTTCTGAAATATTCCCTCCCAAGTTCCTACCGCTCCCCATTTTCGTCCATACGGTATACGGATACGGTCAGTGCAGTGCGGGACGAGGCGCGATGCATGACGGACCTGTGTCAATTTGCGCTGCGACCAAACAAAACTCCGTTTTTAAATATTTGTGGAATAATTTTGTTGCGTAGAGTGGACAATCCGTTTCGTGATTTGTAAAGTAGGTACTTAGATCCTACTAATATTATAAATGCCAAAGTTTGTGAGGATATGAGTGAGTGTGTATGTTTGTTCCTTCTTCACGCTCAAACGACTGGACGGATTTGGATAAAATTTGGAACGAAGATAGCTGGTACCCTAGATTAAAACATAGGCTACTTTTTATCCCGGAAAATTGCATAGTTCCCGCGGGATAGCGATAAACATGTTAAAGGTCGTAGCTGCCTAGAGTTGCAACGTATTTATAAATTGTTGCAGAACTTGAACGAGTGCCGTTCTCAGAGACGTCAGTTAATAATTATGATTAGTTAGAACTTAATTGTCGTCTCTGAGTGTGAAACTTAACTGTAATTGTCCTCTCGGTTGTATTGACTGACGGTGGAAATTCTACGCTGTTTTAACGTGTTAACGGATCAAGTTCAAGTTTTAATTTATCATCCCTGCGTAACCAAAGATACAAAGGAATAAATAGTGCTTTAATTATGTTAATTGGCGTTTCTGAGTGTGAAAGTTAACCTTTGCTTTCTCTCTTCTTCTTTTTCCGTAAAAGGTAGGTACAGAATAATTGTTTTTTGACCGATTGTCTTCAAAATCGATATCTAAGGGTCCGAGTGGTCTTCAAGCATGAATCCGTTGTCAAAAGTTTAAAAAGTGGCCGCTATTTTGAAAATTTTAGTTTTTCAACCGATTGCTTTCAAAATCGATATCTGAGGATCCGAGTGGTCCCCAAACATGAATCCCTTGTTAAAAATTGAAAAAATGGCCGCCATTTTGAAATCTTTAGTTTGTGGGCCGATTGTTTTCAAAATCGATATCTGAGGATCCGAGTGGTCCCCAAGCATGAATCCGTTGTCAAAAATTCAAAAAGTGGCCGCCATTTGAAATTTTTAGTTTATCGACCGATTGATTTCAAAATCGATATCTGAGGATCCGAGAGATTTCCAAGCATGAATCCGTTATCAAAAATTGAAAAAGTGGCCGCCATCTTGAAATCTTTAGTTTTTCAACCGATAGCTTTCAAAATCGATATCTGAGAATCCGAGTGGTCCCCAAACATGAATCCGTTGTCAAAAAATCAAAAAGTGGCCGCCATTTTGAAATTTTTAGTCTATCGACCGATTGATTTCAAAATCGATATCTGAGGATCCGAGAGGTTTCCAAGCATGAATCCGTTATCAAAAATTGAAAAAGTGGCCGCCATCTTGAAATCTTTAGTTTTTGGGCAGATTGTTTTCAAAATCGATATCTGATGGCCCGAGTGGTCCCCAAGCATGAATCCGTTGTCAAAAATTGAAAAAGTGGCCGCCATTTTGAAATCTTTAGGTTGTGGACCGATTGTTTTCAAAATCAATATCTGAGGATCCGAGTGGTCCCCAAGCATGAATCCGTTGCCAAAAATTCAAAAAGTGGCCGCCATTTTGAAATTTTTAGTTTATCGACCGATTGATTTCAAAATGGATATCTGGCGATCCGAGTGGTCCCCAAGCATGAATCCGTTATCAAAAATTGAAAAAGTGGGCGCCATCTTGAAATCTTTAGTTTTGGGCAGATTGTTTTTAAAATCGATATCTGATGGCCCGAGTGGTCCCCAAGTATGAATCCCTTGTCAAAAATTGAAAAAGTGGGCGTCATTATGAAATCTTTAGTTTTTGGGCCGATTGTTTTCAAAATCGATATCTGAGAATCCGACTGGTCCCCAAGCTGAATCCGTTTTCAAAAATATACCTAAAGAGTGGCCGCCATCTTAAAATTTTTGGTTTTTGGGCAGATTGATTTCAAAATGGACATCTGAAGATCTAGCAAAGTGAACGCTTATCACTCTTGACCGTTTTATTAGAATAATAATATTTTAAGAAATTTAAGTAAGTAAGAAAATAAAGTTATTGCTCATTATTTTATGACGAAGATTATAAAATGTAATCTTTTTCTGATAAAAAATGGAGCAGTAAAATGGTTACAAGTGAAAAAATAGGGGTTCCTGATTATAGTTAATGTCAAGAGTCAAGACTCTGTCAACTACAGGAGAAAAATGCTAGACTTGCTTGTTGCATGTGGTGTGATAGAATAGTGAGTGGCAATAATACCACACAATATAAAAAGTTCATATTGCAAAAATATTGTCTATGCAATGTGCATTAATAAAAAAACGTGTGCGTCTCGGGACGTTCGACAAAAGTCATTGACTTTTGTCGAACGTAATCTAAGTTAGTAACAATATATGTCTATCGCACACTAAACACTAAGTAGAGAGAGGGGAAAGCGTCTGTCCGAAATACAAATGAAGATTATTGTGAGCTGGCTGTGTGTATGCTGAGAAAGTTTTTGTCAAAAAAGCGTCAAGCGTGAGTCGGATTTAAATGTTAAAATGTCTTATTCCTGTTAGGTAGGTACTACTATAGACTCGATTGCGATGAAATTTTTGTAAGCTGCTGTGTGTAGGTATGCCAAATATGATTCTACTAAAACGGTCAAGTGTAATTAGGCGTTCTCTACTCTCTCGTGACTGAAAATTCTCTAGTTTACGCCTATTTTATCATATTCTGACAACAAATTCAACTTTGAAGACCACTCAGATATTGATTTTAAAAGCACTCGGTCGAAAAACTAAACATTTAAAAATTGTGGCCGCTATTTCCATTTTTGACAACGGATTCGTGTTTGGGGACCACTCGGACCCTCAGATATCGATTTTGAAGACAATCAGTCCACAAACTAAAGATTTCAAATTGGCGGCCACTTTTTCAATTTTTGACAATGGATTCATATGCTTGGGGACCACTCGGGTCATCAGATATCGATTTTGAAAACAATCTGCCCAAAAACTTAAGATTTCAAGATGGCGGACACTTTTTCTATTTTTGATAACGGATTCATGCTTGGGGACCTCTCGGATCCTCAGATATCTATTTTGACAACAATCGGTCCACAACCTAAAGATTTCAAAATGGCGGCCACTTTTTCAATTTTTGACAACGGATTCATGCTTGGGGACCACTCGGGCCATCAGATATCGATTTTGAACGCAATCGGTCGAAAAACTAAAATTTTCAAAATAGCGGCCACTTTTCAAACTTTTGACAACGGATTCATGCTTGAGGACCACTCGGACCCTTAGATATCGATTTTGCTGTGTGTAGAAAAATAAATATTTTCAATAGTAGCTAATGGTATATTGGGGAAATCATTTTTAAACTTAATCAATTATGACAAATGGCTGTAGCCCGCGACTCCGTCTGCGCTGCTATCCCGCGGGAACTATGAGATTTTCCGGGATAAAAACTATCCTGTCCTTCCTCGGGACTAAAACTACCACCTTACCAAATTTCATTAATATCGGTTCAGTGGTTTAGGCATGAAAGCGTAACAGACAGATAGACATACAGACCGTTACTTTCGCATGTATAATATTAAGTAGGGATATCACGTTTCAATATAGTATTTTATGCAACAGTTGTATAAGAGAGGTCAAAAAAGGCGAGTGGTGTGGGTTAAAGTAAGACACCACGAGCATTTTTTGACTTATTTATACAACGTTGCATACAATAACTTTTCTACGACTTCATTAAAATTATCATCATCATCGTCATCACATCATTAGCATTTGAAAGGTGATCAGCGTTGGACCTAGGCGTATGTTCTTTTAAATAAAACATAAATAATGCCAAACTCGGGCTCAGAGCAACCAAATTACCCGAAAATGATACCCAATCACCATTTTTGTGTCAAGTGTCAAAATGACATCCGCCATCTTGGATCCTAAATATTATGCCAAATTCGCGATCAGAGCCACCAAATTGCCCGAAAACGACACCCATGAACATTTTTCTGTCAAAAGTGTCAAAATGTCATCCGCCATCTTGGATCCAAAAAATTATGCAAAATTCGTGCTCAGAGCCACCAAATTACTCGAAAACGACACCCATGAACATTTTTGTGACAAAAGTGTCAAAATGTCATCCGCCATCTTGGATCCAAAAAATTATGCAAAATTCATGCTCAGAGCCACCAAATTACTCGAAAACGACACCCATGAACATTTTCGTGGCAAAAGCGTCAAAATGTCATCCGCCATCTTGAATCCAAAAAAATATGCAAAATTCGTGCTCCGAGCCACCAAATTACTCGAAAACGACACCCATGAACATTTTTGAGGCAAAGGTGTCAAAATGTCATCCGCCATCTTGGATCCAAATTTTTTTACAATTTCGTGATAAGATCCACCAAACTACCCGAAAACGACAGCCATCAACATTTACATGTCAAGTGTCAAATTATGTCAGTAAAATTGAAATATTGTGTTGTACACACTTTTTTATTTTGTTTGCTTTCTAAATTGCTAACACCGTATTTTGTCCTAAACGGCTGAATGGTTTCTGGCCTTAGTCCGGACGGACAAAATTAAAAAAAATTGTCTCCAGTATATTATGTGTACCATTATATTGGTGTTGGTGACCCTTTAACTGTCAAATAAAAGTACTGGAGTAGGAAAATATACTTAATGATAAATATCACGTTATGTCAACGATAATCATGCGATACGACCCGTCCACGTCCACCCTTGCATTGGTAACGATGCGCGGCGCGATGACGCGTCTATAATTTTACTCTGTAAGACAGTTTCGCGCTCACGTATTAATGGAGCGGGTCGCGGGGGCGAGAGGCAGAAGCTCCGCCCAAGCCCCGCCCGTACGCTCAAGGACTTTAGCGCGTGTACAAGCCTTAAAAAAAATTATCTTGATCGATTTATTTTTTCCTTAACCGATTAATAATAGTCTGGACAATATGAAAAAATCGTTATGCACAGCACTTCGCTGAGTGAGCGATACCCATCAATGAAAAATGCAATTACCTTCAGAACATTTCGATTGGTAAAAATTTAGAACTTCATGGGCGTGAACTGTCAAAACGGGCCTTTTAAATTGCGACGACTTTAGTACATCGTACAGTATTTGCTGACACGTGACCTAAATATTAGCATTTAACGCATACAAACTTACTTAGCTGACAAAATAACACCGCTCGCGATCAGTCACAGCTGAGCATTTTACTTTATAACTTGTTATTTTCGGGATTAAACTTCAGTGGGTTTAAAACTACAGTGTTTAAGTTAACTCAACCAAACAAAGCAACATTTACAACCTATCTTCAAGCTTCGACCATACATGCGGCAGAAACGGCTGTAAGTATCTTTTGATTGCGTTGGCTTAGAAGTTTGATTTTTTCACAGCTCCAAGGGGCAGTGGACCTGAGTATTTGATATAAATTTCAGCTTGCGTTCCTGAGAAAAAAGTTCGTGACAGACGGACGGATGGACGGACGGACAACAAAGTGATCCTATAATGGTTCAGTTTTTTCCTTTTGAGGTATGGAACCCTAAAAAGATCAGAGCCACTAGCTAGTGTAAGTTGTTATTGACACGAAAAACGTCTCGAACGCGTTCGCGTAAACGTATCAAATTACTAAGGGATAATTGACAGCGCCGCTAGCGGAACGAAACGGCAACAAGCTTCTCATAGTATTTGACAGTTTAACGCAAACGTTATCGAGACGTATTTCGCTATCGAAAACTTACACTAAGCATACAGTAGGCTTATTGTCTAACTCGCTCGCAATCGCCATCGTGTTCATTTTGAAAGTTCATGTATGGGCTGACAATTGGCATCGGAATCAGCTAGCTGTCACATTCATACAAGTACTGTCAAAATGAAGACGATGGCGATTGCGAGCGGGTTAGACAATAAGCCTACTGGGCATGTCTGAGGTACTTATGCTGACCGTTTAAATAACCTGTAAAATATTCACACGATTGCTCAGACAACGAACGGTGATTGGAACCAGCTGAAGTATTCCGGATTAATTACATACTTACATACATTTTATTAGTATTTAGGAGGGTGAGGGTAGGTACATACGTATGCCTCAATAAGGCCTCAACGGAAGCGGCGGGCGCAGCTGCGCGAGGCCGCGGCTCGCCGCGCTTCCATTACACCCTCATTGCATTTCTCGCTAACTTCGTCATCGAATAAATTACAATTACTCAGACCTAGCAAAGCGACAGGAATTCATTTCTTTCTTCTGCTACGTTTTACTTTATCTCGCGACGTCACGTACGACTTGAAGAAATGCAGTAATTTGGTTTGCGTCGCTTTCTCTAAGTTCCTAATCTCTTTATTGCGTTTAAGATACGTGAGTCGTTAAATAAGTGTCCGCCGTCGGTCCTCGTTCCTCCCCGGCGCGCGATGTGCACTCGCGCCGGCGCGCGCTGATTGGATCCTGATCGCTTCTGTTATCGCGCGCCTGCAGCCGCCGCGCGTCCCGCTCGGGCGCGCGCCGCCGCGCCGCTCCCGCACTGAGACGCGCGGCGCGGCGGCGGGCGGCAGCATGGCGAGCGCCGACACGCCCGACTCCGGCTTCCGCGCCTTCGCGCTGGTCTACCTCACCTTCTTCCTCGACAACGTCCTGTTGACCGTCTTAGGTGAGTCTGCGACCTCGAGCCTCGCTCTCGTCGCTTCGGATTCGATATCAGCGTCGGTCGCAGATCTGTGCGCTCGCGATGTAACCGCGCGGTCCGCATCCGCAGTGCCGATCATCCCGGACTGGGTGAGCGGCGGCGAGCTGGCGCGCTGGGCCGCGCAGGAGGCGCCGCCGCCGCTGGCCGCGCTGCTGAACCACACGGTGCGGCACGCGACGGGCGCGGCGGCCGACGGCACGGCGCTGGCGGCGGCGCGGCGCGGCGGCAGCACGGCGCTGGTGGGCGCGGTGCTGGGCGCCAAGGCGGCCACGCAGCTGCTGCTGGCGGGCTGCGCGGCGCGCGCGGTGTGCGCGGGCGGCGGCGCGCGCGCGCTGGCGGCGGGCTCGGCGCTGCTGGCGGCGGCGGCGGCGCTGTTCGCGGGCTGCGGGCGCGGCGGCGGCGCGCTGTGCGCGGGCGCGGGCCGGGCGCTGCACGGCGCGGGCTCGGCGCTGGCGGGCGTGGCGGGGCTGGCGCTGGTGGCCGCCGCCGCGCCGCAGCGGCTGCCCGCGCTGCTCGGCGCCGTCGCTCTCGGTAACCGCTCGCCCGGTAGTGTTCGCGCACCCCGCCGGTCGCCGCGTGTCTCACGTCCCTTGTGTCGGCAGGCGTGCTGGTCGGCTACCCGACGGGCGGGCTGCTGGACGCGGCGTGGAGCTTCCCGCTGCTGGCCGCGGCGCTGCTGGTCGACCTCGGTGCGTCCGCTGCGGCGCAGCCTCCGCCCGCTCGTGGTGCTCCGGCGGCATCGATCCGAATAGCGGCTGCCGTTTGTTCGATTCCCCTTCCGTGAAGTGATCGCTTCGCTTTGGAAACGATCTTGGTCACCTTTTCGCTCTTTATGAAGCGCATTTTATGAAGTCGAGTGTTTTGTTCGACGTACGACCGACGTCAAGACACCGGAATCGGTGGGATGGCGAACGGTTATAATATTGTCCTCCGAGGGCAGAACCACTTGACGTACCTGAGAGGTTTGCTTAGCCTTAGAATCACTCCTCAGTGCAGTAGGATGTGAATTGCTGTTTAGTCCATACCATACTTCACACCGTCCACGCCACATGATGCAAACACAATCCACTAAATGATACAGTATGTGAGATAGGTATGTATAAGCTTCTTCAATACCTATCTACTTTACTTTGACGCTTATAATATTATTTTTATGATTATAGCTTTACAATACGTCTTTCTACGGAAAGAGGAATTCAATCGGGTGAGTTGAAGACTGATTTAAAAACTACTTTGCACCTAATAGTCGTCAATCTTTTGTTTGGCTTATCAGTCTTGGGGCGCCCCGTACAGTTCCAGCAAAATTCTTAAGCCTGATCATGAATGCACAGAAGCGAACTCAACGTCTCTTAATTTGATACAAAAGTAACACGTCGCTCTAGCTCAAGAAGTTCGCTTGCCGTAAGTTGTATACTGAACTGAAGGGAGTTCATTTAATATTTAGAGCAAGTTTAGAGCAAAGCTACACGGGCTAAGACTTAATAACATATGTACACTCAAAAAACCGGTACTTCGTCAGAGCTGTCGCTGCTGCAGGAGGCGCGTCTTTTTCCTGAGTAGTGTAGTGTAGTGTGTTCATAACGTGTCCATGTATTGGTGGCGCGTGTGTGTGTGCAGCCGGTGGCGCGGTGCGCGGGCTTATGGCGGACGGCGCGGGGCGCGCGGGGGGCGCGGGGCGCGGCGGGCGCGTGCGCGGGCGCCGTGCTGCTCACCACCTGCGTCATGGCCGCGCTCGAGCCCACGCTGCCGCCCTGGATCCGCCAGCGCTTCCACCCGCAGGTACGAGAGCCTCGCGCCGCGGCCCCCGTCGCTTCGGGCCGAGCTACAGCCGGTGTTCGTGTGTTGCAGCGCTGGGTGACCGGGCTGGTGTTCGTGCCGGACAGCGCGGGCTACGTGCTGGCGACGGCGGGCGCGGGCGGCGCGGCGCGCGCGCTGGGCGCCGAGCGCGTCGCGCTGGCCGGCCAGCTGGCCGTCGGGCTGGCCGCGCTGGCGCTGCCCGCCGCGCCCGCGGTGAGACGCGACACCCGAACCGCCTCTCGTTTTTCCTCTTTTGAAGCTGATCGTGCGTGTTGTGCGTGTGCGGCAGGTGTGGTGGCTGTGCGTGCCGCACGTGGCGCTGGGGCTGGGGCTGGGCGCGGTGGACGCGGCGCTGGTGCCGGCGCTGCTGGCGCGCGCGCCGCGCCGCGTGCCGCAGCTGGCCGCGCTGCTGCAGGCCGCCGCCAGCGCCGCCTACGCGCTCGGTACTGCGCGCGCCGTGTGTGTGTGTGTGTGTGTGTGTGTGCGTGTGCCTGTAGCGGCGTGCTCACGGCGCTGTGTGTGTGCAGGGCCGGCGCTGGGCGGAGTGCTGGCGTGGCGCGCCGGGTTCGCGGCGGCGCTGCGCGCGCTGGGCGCCGCCAACCTGCTCTACGCCGGCTTCCTCTACGCGCAGCTCAAGAGACATCCGCTATCACCGCAGGTTGATCGTCACTCGTGCTGTTTGACTTCCTTGAATGATATCCTACGAGTCCGGTCTGCGACTTCCTTCACCCTTTGAACCGACTTTAAAAGCGATATATTTTGAGGCGCGTGTTTGTGGTTGTCAGTGGGGCGCCAGCACGCCGGACGACGAGTCGTCCTCGAGCGAGGGCGAGGCGGAGGCGCGGGGCGCGGGGGGCGAGGCCGCGCCGCTGCGCCCGCGCCAGTACGTGCCGCTGCACTAGCCGAGCCGCGTCGCGTCGAGTTGAGCGCCCGCGGCCACACCCTCGGAGCGTACACGGGCGTGCCGCCCCAGCATCAGCACGGCTAGCACGGGAGCGCGCGGGACCTGTGTCACGAGCGTGATAGACTACCCGTCTTTTTCTTGCCTACTGTTCGTTCTAGAAAGATACGGGTAGACGGGGTCTATCTCGCTCGCTCTCGTGCTAGCCGTGCAGGAGTCTGGAAATTTCTAAACTAGCAAGATTGATGTAATTTGCCGTTGTGACGGAGCATTCCCGGAGTTCTATCTCACGGGGAAAGCCATAAATTCATGATCATACTAGAGGTGTTTTAATACCTACTACTTAAGTACTTATTTTTGGTTAGGAATACTGAAACCATCTAGCCTCCGAGTCTAATAAGTAGCTCTATCCCTGTTACAGCTGGGATAGCGGGCGATATCTCGGTCGCCAAAACACTTCTTGAGTATATTTTTTAAATACCTAATAAATACTAAGAATTATAAAAGTTTTCCCATTCCCGTCTCATTTTTCATAGTGTATCGCTCAGTATTACGTGTCACGTGTCTGTATTTAACTTTACCGTGTTAGATATAAAAATTTGTTTTGTATAATAATTTACTTTTGTTTTATTTTATTGAAGCAAGAAAAGAGTAAGAACATGAAATGCTAAGGCAATCATAGAAGCTGTCCTTGCTCGTTGTCTTGTCAGGGTGTCCGGTCCGACCCAGTTTCCGGTGTATCCCATATCCCATCCCATCCTAATTCCCATTATTATAGTAGAGTAGCTACACCTACTAAGTATTTGAGGCAGCGTAAAACCTTGTAAGTACATACAATGTTTCCTTTACAAAACAGAACAGAATATGTAGCACCGGTGTTCTGCTTGGAAGTTCAGACCCAGGCCAGGCGTACCATCTGCCTGGAGAGAAGGTCTCTATATGGCCTCTCTCCAAAGACCTATTTAAGACCACCACCCACCCTTTACCGAGATCTGTGTTTACATATCATAAAGGTCAAAAACTTGATATTAGGTACCTATATTGGTCACGTTTTTGCTCTGCTTCCTGCTTCAAATACTCGTACCTACCTATACTCTAAAATGGTTGTCAGGTGTCGGGCCAGACGCGGGCCAGCGCCGCCCTGAACTCGCTGAGCTCGGCTCCCGGCGTCGCTGCGCTGTTAACGCTAACGGACCTCCCCGCGGCGTGACACTGACAGCTATCAGAGCGCACGTCACGCCCTCACTTGTTTCGCAGCCTACCGATCCAAATAATGTCAGGCCTCTCAAAATTTCAGTGAAACAATTAAATTCCAGTTATTTATTAATCCACCCACATCAAAATTCCAGTGTACACCTTCCTTTCAACACTTAGTTTTAAGTAAAATATCAAAATGTCTAAAAAACCCTTAGGTGAGTACAAACCATTATCAGACCCCAGTAGCGGAACAGCTTCCGAGCAGCCGCAGCGCGCCGCGGTAGGAGCGGCAACTCCGATTCTATGTTAGGTTTAAAAGGTTGCCAGGAAAAAGCGAATTGCTGAACTACGACATGGCCATCTCTTCTATACAACTAGGAATTCAAAAGAGCAAGCGGGTCACCTAATGGTAAACGACTACCATGCACTGCCCATAGACATCCGCGACATTGGAGCATTACCTGCGTTGCCAGTTCAGAGGGAGGACTAAGATAAAGTACCTCATGTGCCTTTAATTTTACCGCGTGTCCCTTCACGACGGAACACAGCGGCGCCAACGGCGATGCCGCGTCTTAGGTACGGAAACCCCCTACAAAATGCATTGATGACCCGGCGAAGGTCGCGACGACCGCGGTCTCTATGGCGCTCTTAGGGGTAGGCCTACGAACGTTCAGCAGTGGACGTCTCTGGCTGATGAAGCAGCCACGCAGACGCTGGTGTAGCGCGTGTGGGCGGTGAGGCTGAGGCCCGCGTGTTGCAGGGCCGGGCCCGGGCGCGTACCAGCTGCCGACGACGGTGGGCTTCCCGTCGCACGACCCGAGCCGGCAGCGCGCGCCCATGTACTCGTTCGGCAGCGCGGGCGGCTGGCGCGCGCGCGGCCTCGGCCCCGGCCCCGCCTACCGCATCGACCGCGTCACGCGCGAGGGCAACATGTCCTCGCCCGCATGGAGCTTCGGCGCCAGGTACACACACACACACACACACTCCTCTTCCCTACTTGGACGAGGAGCACAAATAACGCGAGTCTCCTTAATTTCTTGATATTTACGCCAGTTAGAGTTACATATCATCAACATCATCATCAGCATTACGACGTAGTATCTAGGTTTCGGTGACTGTGACCAGAAGCAGATGCCACTACAGAGTGCTCCGGATTGAAAATCAACTTTTCTCATTCTCCATCCAACCAAAACGTCGTTTTAGTTACTCGATTCTTCGTATCTAGATCAGAGATGATTCCAGAAAATTAATGAATTTAGTGAGTTTCAATACTCATACGACTCACATTCTAAAGAATGGTATGGCCTGGGTTAGTTAAACTGTCAATATTATCGTGATACTGGTATGTCAATCAATAAAGGATCGTTGATTTCAAAACAACCGGATTCGCTGCGATAGACATCAATATTTCGTAAAATGGATGGCGATATGCGTGGATGACACGATAATATTCGTTACGGGGTCACTCGGCTGCGCAGGTTCCCCGAGCGCGCGACGATGCGCACGCCGGGCCCGGGCGCGCACGCGCCGGAGCGCTGCCCCAAGCCCACGACGCGCGCGCCGGAGTACTCGATGGGCGCGCGGCTGGGGTTCGGGCTGCGGCGCGCGGGCCCGGCGCCCAACGCGTACGCGCTGCACCTGACGCCCGGCTCGCCCGCCTACACCATGGGCGCGCGCGTCGGCTTCAACCTCAAGCCGCGCTCGCCCGGCCCCGCAGTCTACTTCCAGCGCGACACCGACGTCTATAAGACCAAGTCAGTGCCCCCCCCCCCCCCCCCCCCCCTCACCGATACACGATCGCGCTTCAGGCGACGGCGACACCCGCACGTTTCACCACACAGCTGAATGCGGCCGTATTATTTTGCCGACGCCGTAAAGTGTGGCCGTTCAACGTTCAACTTGATTGACAGTCGGGCCAGAAGATGATCCCTTTTTATTACATTACACAAGCTTTTTATTAACTTGCAATGTATGTATGTGATGTATGTATCTGCAGAAGGGAACTCTTCGGTACACATATGTAGGACGGATGGCGATGCAAGTTGATTCAACAAAAAGTACAGTCAGTAAAAAAGCTCGCAACCAAAATTAAATTTTTAGCTAAGGTTATTTTGACCTACTTAAAAAACAGGAGGTTCTCAGTTCGATCTGTATGTTTGTATGTATGTTTCTTCGTGATTTTCTCAAAAACTACTGATGCTATCTGGATGGGGTTTTCACCATCGAATAGCACATCGATATAAGTATATCCTTCCCAGATAAATCCTCTTTCCTTAGATTCTTTCCTTAGTGTGTATAGTAAGACCGCCTATTGTATACTTTGTTATTTGTTTCTGTATTGTTTTGTACTGGTTTGTGGTGTTCAATAAAGAGTATTCGTATTGTATTCTAAACTCTCTAAGTAGTCGCAAATTTTGAAACTCGCACGCTCGGGCCGTTCATAATCGGGTCCCGGGCCCGACCAGCCGTGCCGTGAGTGACGCGCCGTGTTGCAGGATGCCGGTGTTCTCGCTGGGCGCGCGGCTGGAGGGCGCCGGCAAGCCCACGCGCACGCCCGGCCCCGCCTCCTACCCGCCCGACCTCTACAACACCAAGAAGGTGAGCCCCGCGCCCACGCGCCCGCAGCTGACCACACTCTACTCATAATTAGCGACCGGTTACCTGATGGAGGACGCCATTGTGACATCGGAGCGCGGCAGATGCGTCGCCAGCATGAGGGACCGAGATAAATTATTCGTGTGCCAGTAATTTTAGCAGCCGTCTCGCCTGCTCTCCACGCCCGAACGCAGCAGCGCGAGAACTGCTGCTGCTCGGTGACGAGATTGGCCGGTCTCATCTACGAGTCAAAGAAATAATTATACCTATCTTTTTTATCTATTCTCCTAATTTAATATGCGTGTCCCTGTCAATCTTCTCTACGATTACCTATCTTTGACGATACTTTGTGGTGACGGATGTGTGTGTGTTGCAGAACCCGTACGCGTTCTCGTTCGGCACGAAGCACGCGGACTGGGCGCCGCCGATGATCGTGAAGCAGGACACGATGGACTGCCTGTAGCGGGGGAGCCGCCGGCCGGTGAGTGAGGCGGCGTCACGCTGCCCAGTACGAAAGCGGTCCATGTATTCTTAGATGTTCTTGATGGCGTGTTAACCAGCCGGATTCTCGCACCGATTCCAAAGTCGTTTGTCGGTTGCAGGCGCGGGCGATGCCGGAGGCGCCGCCATAGAAAAAACAAGGAAAGAAACGCGGGGCTGCGGAGACGGGAACGCCCGTCTGCCGTGTCCCGACACGATCCATCGTTTGGCCTACAAGTTTCTTTATTTTTAATTATGTCTGTAAAAGTTCTATAAAAATTGAATGTGATAGAAAATGCGGGAGCAAGGAGCAGTGTCAAAAAAATAGTTCAAGTAAAAAATATTATTGATATAATATGTGTGATGCGGCGTGAGGAACAGCCGCGAGCACCCGCGAGCAGCCGCGTCGCCGGTGAGGAACGAGCACTGTGGGCTCCCTGCCGTCTAGTGTGAAGTCTGTGCTGAACTTGTGGAACCGTCAATAAAATACATAATACATTACCTGTTCTGTTTTGTCTGATATTCACGAGTTTGAAGCCAGGGCTAAGCAATCAAATGACTGGTAACATCGCACGACCGTGTCGCTATACACGTCTCGCGACGTCGCCGCTATGTCGGGAGATATCGGCCGACTCACCGGACATGTCGCGGGACATCCGTCCTCTAACTATATTCCTGGCTCCACTCGACTCGACTATGAAGCGAAACCAGCTGATCACAAATGAATACAAAAATTAATCATTAAATAACAATTTATTAACACTATAACTACTTACAGCTACGCAGCACTCGCTTCATTCATATCTAACTTTACAAGTCTCTGGGTCTGCCCGGTGAGCCCTCTCACGGCGAGAGTCCACCGATGCTAGTAAATCGGTCTCCCAATACAGTAGGTGTATGGCTCGGGCTGCGCTAGAACTTGCGCAGCGAGCGCAGCGTGTTGTTGCGGCGCATGGCGGCGGCGCGCACGCGCAGCCAGTAGGCCTTGCTGTCGGGGTCCAGCGCCTCCAGCGGCGGCGCCGCGCCCGTGCGCAGCTCCCACAGCCACGCGGGGTACGTCTCGTCCGGCCCCAGCTGACAACACACATGTAACTCATCACGGCTCTATTTACTGGGACATGCTCCATCAGAATCTAACTAATATTATAAATGCAAAAGTATGGATGGATGGATGGATGGATGTTTGTTTGTTACTCAATCACGCCAGAACGGCCCAACAGATCTGGATGAAATTCGGCACATAGATCAAAGAGAATATAATCACTGTCATGACAGCCAATAACGAGGCTCCGACGCTAGTGTCATCTTTACCTTACATCATAGAATAAATAAGAACATAGTAGAACGGAATCTCCCGCTCCGGCCGGACTCAAGGTTACGATATTACAGTACTCGCTAAGCGAGCGACTCAGTCAGGCTGCCACGGCCGGTGTCGCCGCACGCGCGTTTGGCACTTAAACTACTACTAGTTTTACGTGAGTCTGTATGTATTTTATTTTATATTTGTTGGTAAGTAATACTTACTTAAATCCTCTTAAATGGCTTCATTTGGTATGGCACTTGTAATAACTTCTTACTTAGAAGTACCTATCTATAATATGTAGGACTAGGAACGTACCTAATGATTTATAAATTTCATATTATTTTGTAAAACTAGAATAAAATAATGATTTCAAAGTAAATAAAAACTTATATTTTAGCGATATTATCTTTAGACGTAAGTATAATATTTAACGGTAAGCAACCCTAGCAATACGCCTGGACGACAGGAGGGTGTAACGACGTGAAGGGGGAAGTAGGTATATAAATGGCGGCGTTTTGAACGCGGTCAAAAGAGATTCTGTTCTACCCTGTTATTATCTATTCTATGCCTTACATGACCAATTACTCAATATTAATTCTTCTGCAATGAAATTAAAAATCAAGCTAGTCTGTTGTTTCTTTCTATTGTGGCATACCATACAAAGCCCGTCACTTCATTTATTTGTAGCCTGAGAGATTAAAAAAGCACTAAGGTTGAATTTTAAAGTCCATGCATGTGTTTACTACAGTGAAAAGAGTTAATCACTTTCTGAACTTATGAAACACGACATTGATTTAAACAAATGTTACCCAAATAAAAGTGAACATAATATTAAAGACCTATTGCAGGGGTGGCCAACTTGATTAGACCCAAGATCTCCTAATTATTAACAAAACCCTTACTTCATGAAACCTTAAATGAAACATGTTGCGCAGTCTGGTCTATGTATTAATATTTTTTGTCTTGCCACGATCGACTGGACTAACAGTTGCGATCGACCGGTCGATCGCGATTGACCTGTTGGCCACCTCTGACCTATTGTTTCATTTTCCTTATTGACATTCAAACTCTGTTAGGCTTGATTTAAAATCACAAAGTTGCAGAATGGTCTGAGCTATGGTCACACCACACGACATGGCACAGTGGGCGGCGGGCTCACCGGCACGTCCTCAGCGCCGACGTGGATGTTGGCGCCGCACACGAACGCAACCAGCTTGCGCGGGTCCGTCTCCACGGGCAGCTCGCGCTTCTCCATGGCGCCCAGCTTGCCCAGCTTCTTCTTGCCCTTGCCCAGGCCCATCACACCTGCCGACACACCCCTCAATATACTTGTAGTTGTAGTGGATCGATGTGTCTGGGAAACCCACGACTATGACTATATAATGTTTCCTTATGCGATCTCGGGTGTGTTTCATGGTCTACTGTGAAGAGCCTCAAAACTATTAAGCAGGATTTTACTAGAAAATTTTGAGAGCTCGGAGAGAACAGAGATGAAGAAATAAGTGTATCAGAGGAAGTTTACCTCCGGCAGCGGAAGTGGTTTTTTTGGCGGCAGCGCACAAGGGCGCAGCAGTGTGCAGGTAGCGCGTGCTGGTCGCCGGCGTCAGCCGCGCACACAAAACACGAAACATTTTTAAACTACAAAATAATGCAATTTTATATTACTATGATTTTTAGGTTAGGATTGTTAATTTGACGTTTGAGGAAGACAGTCAATTTTTTTTCGATCAGTGTTGCCAGGTCACTCCCTTTGAAAATTACATTAAAAAGTTCCATTTTTGATAGAAAAGTTCAATTTTATTTAAAATCATTAGATACCGATGAATAATTAAATACACACCGTTTAAAAAGTTCCTTCCAAGTTCCGCGGGGGTGTCAAAAGTTCCGCAAAACGGAAGAAACGGAACCAAACGGCAACACTGTTTTCAATTGTCATTGCACAGGGAAGCGGAGGAGCCGCAGGAGATAGCATTCATACAGCCATGTATGTATTCGAAGTAGTATACACATTCCACGATAAGTGATAATATTCAAGATATTCTAAAGCCGGCTACTTAAATGAAATGTTTCCTGCTGTCCAACTTTTTATTTGTACTTTTTTTAAATTCTTGTTGGCATCATTAACTTGGAACTGTGTGAGCAATTTTAAAGCTAAAATTATATTTTCCTTCTAAATTAAGTGTTTTCAAAATAATATATAGACTTGACTTAAAGGACCTAGCATCCAGGCCATAAAATCTTTAAAAAAAAGTGTTTAATGTGTCAAACAAGTGTCAAAGTCAAAATAATGTCAATGTCAACACTCAACAGCAACACAAACACAAAAGCACAAAGCAGTAAGTAGCAGTAGGACGTTGTGCGGGTGCAGGATTAGTGTCAAGAGTTTTCGCGATAAGCGAATTATTTTGTTTGCGCGTCGTTCGCAAACATCTAAATTATTTGTGCAGGTAAGCCCTCTTCCACAATTACGCAATATTATCTCAGTTTGGCTCTCGTAGCCGGAAAGAGAGCTATAATCAGTTGCGTTGTCGTGCCATTCCATCTGATAAATAACTTTGTGCGTCAGTGTTTTCATCTGGGGTAAATCCCGCGGTGACTAATCTCAATGGGCTGTTACGTTTACTATCTGGTTTGCGAGCGATCTTGTCGCGTTCAAGTTCAGTTCGTAGGGGAGGGCGAGAGTAGCGCCAGTGCCCGCTGAGGTGTGTCGCGATGCCTCACGATCACGATCACGATCACGAGGACTTTTGGGAGCACCTCAAGGTAAGGCGCGGCGGGAAACGGCCCATTGTTACACTTCACTTGCTAATCCGTTACTTGCGGTTATTGGTTGTTTACCTTTCACTTGAATTTATTCAAAATCTAAAACTTTGCTTAATGAAAATAACTCAACATATTCATAGTCTAGACTCAGTCCCGTGACTAATGTTGTTATCATTGCCGCTTGTTATTAGGCTCATTGCTAATTGATATCATGTTGATACAATGCATTGTTGATGAGGCTGCATTATAAAGTGTGCAACAACCTACTCCGTGCATGCATGTTTATTTTACACATCTTAAATAAGAAGATGCATAGGGCTCAAGATCAGTATAATACGAATATGGGACTTTGTTTTCACTTCACATATTGTAAAAGCTAATAAACCTATACTTTGCTACAATTGTCATTTATAATAATATCCTGTTATAATATGCTTTGTTAGTATACTTATACATAGTTTTTAATCTATGTTTTCTTGGATATCATTTATGCTACAAGTATTTTCCACCAATCCCACTCCCACTCATAATATTTAATCAGTAATCACTGACTAATTGACAGACATGTGACTTAAAGAAAGTTCATTTTGAGTATCTTTATTTGATGGGACCATATTCGCAAACACTGAATTGAGTGTCTTTATTGGGAACATGCAAAGTGTGTGTTGATCGTTTTCTATGTATACCCATACATAGAAAACGATCACAGAAATGTGCAACAATCGGAGCTAAGTGAAACTTGTCAATGTTGCTTTGAAAATGGGTCATTATTAAACTGTTTTATGGATGTTAAGGTCACTGATGTTTGGCGAATTATGTTGGCTCGTATGACATAACTATTGCCATTAGTTGTTCTGCATTTTACATTATTTACGTGTTCTGCTAAAACAAATTTACTTCCTTTCAGCATAGTTTGGGGCTGTCAACTTATTTTGTGTAGTTATTACACTCTCAAAACTAGTTTTTAACAAATGCCTCTTAAAATACTATTTACTGTCTTTCTATATATTATTTATTTACTTTATCTATATACTAATAATATTATAAAAAGAAAGATTTGATTGTTTGTTTGTTTACATTGAATAGACTCTGAAACCACTGGACCAATTTGAAAAATTCTCAAGTTTTGTTAGAATCTTACATTATCCCTGATGAATATAGGCTACAGCTAGTTATGGGTATATAAAACAAGCTTGTGCCCGCGACTGCGTCCACTGCGTTAGATTTCAGAACTGATGTTAATAGTTATATTATATTCTGCAATAATTATTTACGTCGCGAGTCTAGGCAGCTAAGACCTTTGACATGTGCATCACTATCCTGCGGGAACTATGCAATTTTCCGGGATAAAAAGTATCCTATGTGATAATCTATTGTACCAGGTATCTCCGTTCCAAATTTTATCCAAATCCGTCCAGCCGTTTGCGCGTGAAGAAGTAACAAACATACAGACGCACTCACACACTTTCGCCTTTATAATATTAGTGTGATGTGATGTGATAATTAATTACGTTGCGAGTCTAGGCAGCTACGACTACGACCTTTAACATGTTTATCACTATCCTGCGGGAACTATGCAATTTTCCGGGATAAAAAATAACCTATGTGGTAATCTATTGTACCAGCACGTCTAGCACGACAGCGCACAAGAGTCGCGTCGCGCGCGAGATAGATTGCCCGTCTTTTTCTTACTGTTCGTTCTAGAAAGAGACAGGTAATCTATCTCGCGCGCGGCGCGACTCTTGTGCGCTGTCGTGCTAGCCGGGCAGCTATCTCCGTTCCAAATTTTATCCAAATCCGTCCAGCCGTTTGCGCGTGAGGAAGTAACAAACATACACACACACTCACAAACTTTCGCCTTTGTGTGTTGTGATGTGATAATAAGCACTTGTCACTCTTATCTTATCTTAAAACTAGGGGTCCCTACGAATACACATCTATGATCTGAGGATACACAGGATACACTTACTGTTTGACAAACGCCCCAAAAGATGAGTTTGCGAAATGGCGCTACGGTCGTGCGTGCATGGTGCCAATCAGTTCAATGTATCTAAAACATACTAAATACTTTAGTTATTGTGAAATATTTAAGTTAGGTAGTAAATGTTGTACAAAGTGGGTGATTACATTGATTGCGAGTAATCCGATTGTTAACATAAATTAAATATTTTGAATTTGTATAGGTTGTCATGGATTCCAATGATTTTGAACACTGGTTTGGCCTGAACACGCGGCGTAGTGACAAAAGAGCATCATTCTTTGCTCCTGAAGTAAGACATGAAGTGTTTACAACAGGACCAGAGGTAAACGGTTTCACAGCAGCCACTGTTATGAGTAGTTGGTCTGCTGTAGTAGTAATCTGTTGGGTTAGTTAGAGAAGTATTTAGTATCAATGAGAGTAGTTTATATAGAGGATTACATTACATAGTAAATGAGTAGTCCGTCCCTCAGTGGGCAGCCCGCAGCAACAAGCTTGCCAACCTGTGAGGGAGTGAGAGTTCTACATAAATGATCAAAATGTTAGTTTTTCTTTAAAGTAATTGCTTCTTTGTTTCAACTTACAATTTATGCATAGGTATCTAGATATTGTTGATTGGGCGCCGCTAGTCAAGGAGTTTACATAAGGCACTTGTCCCACCGCCGGCGAGTAGCGAGAAGCGAGCGTTTTTTAGTATGGTATCGCCGGGCGACAAAAGTTCCATACTTAAAAACACTCGCTTCTCTCTACTTGCCGGCGGTGGGACAAGTGCCTTATGGTTTGCGCGTGCGGAGTCTGCGAGGAGCTTCCAATCGCTTTCGCACAAAAGTGTTATAGCACGTGTCAGGCTTCAGAAAAGCTACGCATTGCGTAAAGTTAAGGGAAGGGGTATCTAAAAACATACATACAGAATCGGTTTGAAGCTACGTCGGGGTTAACCGTTGCTCCGATCGTTACGGCGCCTCGATCGCATCTCCGGACGAAACACCATCATCTCTTTGTGTCTCCAAACCGGCGTCGATGCCTGGAGCCACAGCGGCGAGCGAGACGAGGACACGAGTCATCACTCGTCCCATCGGACTCGAATCACGTTTCACTCGAGTCACGCGAGTAGTTAGATAGTTTTACTGTCACTCGGACTCGAGTGAAAAATAAATTGACTTGGCTGTCGAGCGAATCGAGTCGCCTAAAAATTCGCTCGGCCAGCGAGCGACTCGGGCCACTCGAAGGTTACAAGGTACCTTGTGACGTTCCTCGCTGACAGGGCCAGTTTCCTTAGTCGATAGGACCCGTATGCGAGGTACGAGATATTTTCCACATCGTATAATGTGCTTATGGCCCGCATGCGGGGTACGGGAGATTTCCATAAAATTTATTTTAATATACTAATTAGTGGTTATACCGATTGCGTTGCGGGGAATCACCGCGCGCTCTACATTATGTCGGCCGAGTTATCGTCAAATGAAACTGAGTGTTTGGTCACGTAAACGGGTGTAGGCGGAGTGGTGGGCGTGGGAAAAGTCCATCGATTACGTAACTTCATCGTCCTGGGGCCTTACCATGGCGTCTTATTGCGATTCAATTCCGACTCAGTTCAGGTTTTAGCTGTCATTTTTAGTACGGATCTGACAGCGGCCGAACCTAAAATGAATCTGAAATGAATCGCATTAAGACGTCGTGGTAACCCCCCTGGCCTCGCTTAGCGCCGTCGTCGCGTCATCGCAATTTCTTTCACCATTTATTTCTATAAGATAGTGGTAGGGTAGGAAGAGATGATGGATACGATCGTGAAGGCCGGTCCGGCTGATTAATGGTGTGGGTGGTGCGCAGACGCCGAGCATGGGCGTGTCGACGGTGGTGATGGCGGTGGTGCTGCTGGCGGTGCTGCTGGCGCTGGTGGCGTGCTGCTGCCGGCGCCGCAAGCAGCACGGCCAGGTGCTGGCGCCGCCGCCGCCGCCGCCCGCGCCCAACGTGCCGGCGCCCTACCCGCAGCAGCAGTACGCGCCCGCGCCCTATCCTGGTGAGTCTCTACTGCTGGCGCTGCTGGCGTGCTGCTGCCTCTATTATTGTTTGTAAAAGCTCTTCGTGTGGTGTCCAGTGGTCATCATTTCTTCTTACACTCCATTGGGTTAAAGATGTTTCCTTTCCCTCCAACTCTTTCCAGGACCCTCTCATTCGTCACTCTCTCGGCCCAACCAGCTTATCACTTCCTTTCTTCGCCTACAACACGTTTACATTCGCATTCGTTATGTCTATAGCGACCTGCCAGAAACAGGTACAGGTACAACCGCACAAGATCATCAAGAGGCGGCCAGACTCGAAAACTAGGGCTGAAAAGAGAGACCACTTTTGTCAGAGTTAGTCTTAATTATTCTGCAGAAGCTTAGCTGGCCGTGGCGTCAAGAGTCGCGTTGTATAGCAGTGGCAGTTTGGTAAACCCAAGTTGCAACACGGCGCCTTGTGCATCATGAATAACTACGGAAGACTAAAAGCAGATAACTACTTGAGGCACTGCTTGTAAATAATATGAAACCGATATCATTCCTCGAAACCCTTTCACGCACGCACACCGGTAACAAACGCGTTCTCGCTGCCTTGACTTGACAGTTGGTTTAATTTCATACATATTATCGTCTCAAAAAATCCAGATAATCTTTGAATGACCTTCAGAGAGTCAGAGCGTGGGTGGGCAGTGAGCAGCAGCATTTAGACATTGTCCACATCACGGTGACGGTGACTCAGTTAACAATATTTATAATCTTGTAGAAAATAAGAATTTGTAGTGCGGCGCTCTGAAAGCATTTTTAATAGAGAAATTCTTGCTATTATTAGATATACCGTCCCTCACTGATGCACTATATAGCTTTGAGATGCAACCGATGCAACTATACGCGAGATAACATTGACTCTGAAACGACTGAGTAGAGATTAAGGCGCTGTCAACAGCAAACGACCTTGAGCAGCGCCACTCTTCACACATACGGTTCGCGTGCCTGTGGGTGAAAGAGAAGAAACTATTCCGGCAGCTTGGCGCGCGTCTAAAATCTTGCAAATAAGACACAAATAAGAAGAAATAAAAAAAGTATGGATTATTTGTGAAATATGACTCGTTAGCCGTGTAGGTATGAATATGTTGACTTCATGTTTTTAATTGCAGACCCATACGTCGAAAAAATAAAGACATAGAACCGTTTAATGATGATTTTAAGACCAATCTTTGCAATTATTTTCTATCGAGCCGATTTTGTTCAATTATGTATCGAGTCCGTCTAGCGTGTTTGAAATATGATGAAAATTAACATAATATTTTTTTTGTGTGTAGTTCTTCTTCAAAAAGTGCTTAAATAACATCAATTTCAACAAAATTAGGTGTTGTCAGCCTCTTAAAAAATTACGTCTAGATATTATTTTCTCTTTCGTAAGAAAAGTGGTCTCTTCTATCTATCTCGTCCTGAGTCCTGACATACGTAGATTACTATATCGCTCTTCCTCTTGCATCGCTAATCTTTACGGTAGTATAGGATTTTGTGTACGGTATGGATGCCGCGAACTATAAGTGTGGGGTTGGGGTTGCAGTGACGACGGCGTACCCGGCGCAGACGTCGCCGTACCCCGCGGCGTACCCTCACCCTCAGCCGCAGCCGGCGCCCTACCCGGCGGCGCCCTACCCCGCGCAGGCGCCCTACCCCTCTGCGGCGCCATACCCCGCCGCGGCGCCCTATCCTGCGGCGCCCTACCCCGCGCAGGCGCCCTACCCGACGGCCCCAAGCGCGCCAGAAGCTAGCGGTGAGTTCCCACATTCATTCATTACCTTCTTCAGTCCATTCACTTAACACTACGGGAGATATTTAATATTCTGCCTATTGTTACCAAATCAGTGCAAACAAGTCAGCAATGTTTATCGTAGGTTGTTAACGAGCTTATACATGGAGTCAAGTCAACCACGGGATAACTCAGAATAACGGGCGTGTGTTGTGTACATCTTGTGATGTTGATAGAGGTGGTGGGACGGCGGGTGACCGAAAATAAAAACACGGGGCGGGGTATTTATGAAGTCACACGGGTTTTTTTCGTATTTTCTTATAAAATCAGTCTGACTCGGGCGGAACACAAAATGTTCTTATTTTCGAGTCCGCAAATACCTCACGTAAATTTGCCATAAGGGGTAGTTCCCAAAAACTTGACACGATTTATACTCGCACCAGAGCGCTGTTCCCTTGTCGGGCGAGCGATTTTTGTTGTGTGCGGTTGCCGCCGGACGCGCGATCCAACTCGCATTGCTACCTACTAATAATTTATTTATTTATTTATTTATTTATTTATTATTCAATTAGTTTACACGGCATTACAGCGAACCAATACGCCTTGAAACCAGATTCCTTAATTAACAACAACACAATTAATTAACAAATACAAGAAAAAATATGAGAGAAAAACAACATAAAAAATAAAAATAAACAAAAACATATCCAAAATAACTACCTAAACTTATAAATGACTCACTTTATACATATACAGTAGTCTGCCTATTGTCCATCATCTCACAGAACCTCAAACATTCCCGGCACACAGCTACCCATTTCCACGCAAACAGGTCACATTCAGGCACAGATGCCAAGAGCGCATTGAGTAGAGTAAGCGCGCGCGGCAGCGGCGCGCTTCGGCGCGACACGGTGCGTGCCGCCGGCACCGCTAGTAGCGCACGCGCTCGCGGCCGTAGGTTGACGCGGGGGACGTCATGGACGCTTAGCCGTAATACGCTATTCACCAGCTGGATAACGTCGGACTCCCCGCGCAAACACCTGCAGACTGTGATGAGAAGATTGTTATTTCGCCTCACTTCTAGGGAACTAAAATCCAGGCAACCTAATAAAAATTTGGTGGGATATAAATACGGGTAGTATCCAAACCTTTTCTTATATAGAAACCTAAGGAAAGACTTCTGTATTTTCTCCAGGAGTAAGGCATACGTGGATTCGTATGGATTCCAAATAAGGGACGACGCCTCCAATTTGCTCCGCACTAAGGCATTAAAAAGTAACTTTATAACTCCAAGGTCATGGAAATCCTTACAATTACGGAGCACGAAACCAAGTCTTTGATAGCAACTACTGGCAAGTGTACGGATATGCTCATGGAAGGTAAGGCGCGTATCAAAGACCACACCTAAATCCTTCATAGAGAAGACACGATTTATGACATTGCTGCCCAGGAAGTATTGAGCATGTATAGGTGCAGAACCTCGTCCAAAAGTACAAACGCAACACTTCGCTGCATTAAACGACAGTTTGTTGTCCATACTCCATTTCAACACGGAGACAATATCCTCCTGCAAGGAGACGCAGTCCGCTGCATCTTTGACACCATAAATAAGCTTGAGGTCATCAGCGTACAGAAGACACTTAGCATTATGAACCACAGATTCCAGGTCGTTAACCATCAGACCAAATAACAGAGGTCCCAATACGGAGCCCTGACTGACGCCAGAACGAGTGTGATATCGATCCGAAACGAAGCATCCATGTCGAACATATTGTTGACGGTCGCGCAGATAACTGGCAAACAGAGCGAGCAGCCTAGGAGAGAAGCCAATGTCATCAAGCTTTCCTAACAGGACATCATTATCTACGCGATCGAAAGCTTTCTCAAAGTCAAAATAAATGACGTCGACCTGGATACCCTTATAGTAGTAATAGTGTAATAGTGTAATTTTAAAGGAGCCGCCAACATCTTGGAAGAGGAATTTAAAGTATACGGGACTTTAACATCACCTGCGTTCTTTAAGGGGATCAACGATCTCAAGATACAGTGGCACTTCCTCTGTCCACGCTGGCCCTCAGCAGCTGGAATTTGGGAATCAGCCGTTAAATCAATGAAGCACCACCTAGTGAGAACGCTAAGAGGCGAGAAATTAACATTCGAGCAGCTAACCACGCTACTCAGCCAGATTGAAGCGTGCATGAATAGCCGACCACTATGCCCGCTAACAGAAGATGTAGAAGACCTGGACTACTTAACACCAGGTCACTTCCTAACAGGAAGTTCCATGATGTCACTGCCCAGAGAAGACCACACGCGGCAGAACTTAGACCTCCGCAACGTATGGAGACGAGTCGAACTTATGCATCAGCACATTTGGAACCGCTGGTCCAAAGAATATCTGCAACAGCTGCAAACAAAAAGCAAGTGGTTACACCCAAAAGAAAACATTCAAACTGGCGACCTAGTCTTGGTAAAAGAAGACAACATGCCACCAGGGAGGTGGGCTATGGGGCGCGTGATCGACCTACACCCTGGAGACGACGGCCACGTTCGAGTAGTTACACTCAGAACGCAAGCCGGTACGTTCAAACGCCCGATCGTGAAACTGGTCCCACTCCCTAATGAAGAAAACTTGCGAACTACCAAAAACGATCAAGCAACACAACAAACCAAAACAGTTGCAGACAATGAAGCAAAACCCCAGAAACCGAGTTGCCCAATCAGCAGAAGAAACCGGGCCGGAAAAATAACAACAACAATATTGACACTATTTCTAACTTTATTTACTTGCGTAAATACGCAACCAACGCAATCCTTCGTTACGATGCCGATTCAAGGAAACAGACCTATCTATTTTGACAAAATAGGTGACTTACAACTGATTCACGACGAATGGACCCTGTTAGTATACTATAATCTAACTACCTACTGGCAAGGGACTACAAAAGTTAGAAAATATATCACCGATTTAAACAACATATGCGGAAGAATAGAAAACGGGGCATGTGAACCAGTAATCGCACAATTACAACACGAACTACAGCAAATAACAGATTACAACACGCTGCTTCTTAACCAACATCTAACGAGAAGAAAGAGAGGCTACTTCGACGGAGTAGGAAATCTAGCTCGCACTCTCTTCGGTGTGCTGGATGAGAACTTCGCCGCAAAATATCAGGACGATATAGCACAAATCCAGGAAAACGAAAATTATCTTCTAGAACTACTGAAAAATCAAACGAGCATAGTCGAAACAGAAAACAACATCATCAAGAACAATGAAAAGTTTATGAGGAACCAGCTAGAAACCATACACTTCTACCTGGAAGCAGCTAACAGAACTCTAGAACAAATCGTATATAAAGTGGAAAAACTTGCAACTATGAACGATCTGAACGCCGCCTCTCTCACAGCTAGCATGATCCTATGGAACTTGAAGCAAACACAAGATACTTTGCTCAACACATTAACTAACATACACAATGGCCATTTAGATGTTCATCTGCTGACACCGAAACAACTAGCATACCAGCTGAACATGATAGCTGCAAAGATATCAAAACGATTGACCCTACCAATAAAAAACGTGGAAGAAAACATTAAAGAAGTATACAAGCTTCTTTACGTCAAAGCGCGAGTGACGTCATCGTATCTGCTCCTCGAAGTTCACATTCCACTAATGAGCGATGACGAATACAACGTGTATCAAGTTCTGCCACTCCCCGTGTATGGCCCAAATAATCAAACTTTATCGATTATACCATCTTCACATATTGCAGTCAACTTCGGGAAGGAAACTTATATTACGATCGAAGAAAAAGACCTCGAACAATGCGTCAAAATGAAGGAAAACAATCTCATTTGTAACATGAACTATCCTATCCATAACCTACGCAATGAGAATGCCCCCTGCGAAGCAGAAATTCTTAGTCAACAAACCAGCCGACACTGCCATATGGTCACGGTCAAGTGCACCGACGACTGGATCAAATTACATAAAAGTAACCGATGGCTTTATTTATGTTGCGGCACGTGCCAAGCTCGCGTAATTTGTAATGATCGAATTACAACAACAAAGTTGAAGAATATCGGCACAATTGACATCAGCGAAGGATGTATTTTACAAAAAAAGGATACCACTCTCTTCGCCTATAACCACTTTGGAAGCACAATTAATCTGGAACCAAGCATACCAGACACGCCAGACGTTAACCAACATCTTAACGAAGATATTCAACTAAACTTTAGCAGCATAATACTTCCAGCAATAACATCCACACAAGCAGAAGAACACAAACAACTTGACGAGAAAATTCTACTACAAAAGAAGAATGAGAAACTGCCAGTTCATGAGTTAACTACACACGACGTTCACCAATACTCCGTACTATACTGTCTGGTGGCAACATTCTGCTTGGCAGCGATCTGGGCCCTGATAAAACACTGCAAGAAAAGGAGAACAAAGCCAACAAAATCCGAAGAGCCGAAGATACCACCGAAAAAACCCGAGCGAAACCCGACTCTCCGGTCTGCAGAAGAAGTCCGTCAGTGGCAGGAGCAAAGCAGCCACGCCTACCAGGAAGTGCAGCGCCCCAAACGGACAGAACGAATATTTAATTTAAATAACGATTAATTTTATTACTTATATCTAACTGTACAGGTCCATGTATCTTTCACGCAAGCTAAAAGCCTTTTCCTTTTCCTTTGTTTTGCCCTTGGCAGCATGTACGGTCTAATACCGCACAGCAACTCCACTTCAGCTCGCGTCCTACATTTGACATGCGTCATAGCGTTGACTACAGCAATATTGCGCTAATATAAACAAGTCTTAACGATTACTCAGTTACTCTAAAAACAAACGTTAAAGATACATGGCCTCACTATACCAGTGTAATCTTTATACGAATAAACAGTCATAACTTCAACTTATCAAGTTTAACTTCAACCTTAACAAGGAGCCATACTGAAACTCGGTAGCGGCCCCTACAAATAGTACTGCAAATAAATGAGTCACTGGAATAGAAAAGTGCTTTATGATTTGCAAGGTCCCACAATGGGTCACTTTAATATGTAGGTATTGCACAACAGTGTTTGTTATTATGTTATGCCCGTGGTTGAACATTTCATCCGGCAAGCTTGCTTTGAAATATTATCTAACAAAACAACTAACAATGCTCAATGCTCATGTGCCGTGTAGTTATGTGCATCGATAGTTAAAATGTCTTTTGACACCAGGACTAGAACTATATCTCGCGCATTAAGACCGACAACTGACGAGTACCTATTTATGTGAAATATCGTGCCAACATGCTTTTTGTCTTATAACGTGTTGGTTTAGTGGGTGCTCAAATATTTTGCGCACCTCGGCCTCTCGGATACTATACGACGGTGGCGCTGTATCACACTTTTACGCCTTACGCTTTGATTGAACGTAAGATTAAAATTAAAGTCTATCTTGCACGCCGGTGCTATCAGGTACTCGTACCATTTGGCAAATGGAAGCTTACGTTCGTGGCGCAGTGAAGGCCCCAGTACACAATGGCGTATGCTGGCCCATTTCAGGCGATCGCTATTGTGTACAGGGGGTAGTTAATGGTTAATGGTATATAGTGGCGGACAAAACTATACGCAATGGCAATGGCGATCGCTTGAAATGGGCCAGCATACGCCATGTGTACTGGGGTACATTTACACCGTCATTAAATATGGAATTTAAACATGGCTGCCGGAAAGGTATCTTACATTGCATTGGTTTTTGTTACGTCGTAATTCACGTCCATTAATTGGGGTCCTTTAGAAAATAGAAGGTCGTGTTTCCAATTGACCATCGTTTATTGTATTCCATGCGTGTTGACGAGAGCATTCGAGGTGCGTGGTATGATCGCTGCTGTTGTTTGTGCAGCGTTCTTTGGGGTGCCGCCGCCCGGCTGGAGCGCGTCAGGTGACTCCCGCCCGTGATGCTATGTTGATGATGATGATGCATGCTCCTAGCCCTTAGCCCCTGTACGCGTTGGGCCAGCATGGCTGCTGCCGCAGTTGCCAACGCTGGTATGTAAAGGGCCGATTCCGTAGTCAACTCCAGTCACACTACTGGTTGCTATGTATTTCTAATTCTATGATCGCTATGGAATCGCACCTAAACCCGTACGGTGTCGTTTTTGGGCACGAGTCGCCACACTCAGCGACACAGCACGCAGTAGGTATTGCGCATGCGCTACACTACAACAGGCTGGCTGACGCTGGCCCCTCGTGTACTGGGCCTAAATTCCGAAATTAGAAGTTTGTTTCGTGCCGTTCCGCTCGCACCAATAGTCATTAATGATAGAGTGAGAGGGGTTGGATGCGAACTTCGAATTTTGACTTTCGCAGTAGCCTCTCTGGCTATTCCGTTGGCGTTGTATTTGTATTCCTTTAGTCTAGCGAAACGTCGCTTCAGCGGACGCCTCTGCTAAATTTAGGGAGTATTAAATCAACAGATCAATACCCCAGTAGTAAATAGAACTCCCAACCCAAGGCCTTGTTGTACACTTGTAGATGTACACTATGTCTAGTGAGGCAGGCTGTCGCGCGCGAGTGCTCGCCAGGATATAATCCGTTGTGTTGTATATACGCGATGTAATGCACGTTATACGTACGTATAGGTATAGATTGAAAATTATGTCATTTTACACGAGCCCACATTAAAACAGTTAAAACAGTAATTTCCGCCATCCATTATTACACCGATACGCGTCAATCACAAAATTAAAACATCTGTGAAGATTATTTTTTCTTCTTCATCCCTGTAGGGATAGGCAAGGGAAACGGGGTCCATACAGCCACGTTTGTCGCTACGTTAATATGGAAGGCGGGTTTATTACAGTAGTCCAGTATTGGTGTTAGGGTATGTAGGTGCTAGAGCACCCCTGACGGTATTCCCCCGCACAGATGTGGGCGAGCTCCTGCCGGTGCCCGCCCCGCCCCTCGCTCCCGCTCCCGCTCCCGCTCCCGCGTCCCCGCGCGCTGCGCCGGCGTCCACAGCTATGTCACAATTAAATGATATTTGATCCGTAATTTTTGTATTCTTTTTTGTAATTGCATAGTGTTGGCGTAGCTAGCTCGTAGCTCGGTCGGTCGTAAAATTATAACCTAAAGCTGTAATTATGATAATGCTGACTAGGATACTACGGAAAGTTATATTTGCTTGAGACCGTGAAACATGATCTGAATTATTCATTCTTTGTCCTGTTATCATGCAATCCTAAGGCTATATATTGGACTAAGGAAAAACCCGGCTCGATAACCGGGTGGCGTGGGTTGGGCTTAGAGACCGTGCTGTGTCGCTGTAGCCGCCAGCCTGTGACCAATTGGTCAGATGGGGTAGTTGCTCAACATAAAGAACTGAGAAGTGCATCAACGACCGTTCTGGTTTTCTGAGCCTTCTTGGCCCACCGAGTGGCATTATGGCCATCCAGCCACCACTGTTCAAAAGACTATCTCCATCTATCTTTTATTTAACCATTGCGCGGCGCTATTAAAACTAAAACGATAACATGTATAAGAATAAACTAAAATTTCTTTTATCAATTTGACTGCAAAAACATTGACTGAAAAGAGGAAACGAGGAAAGAGGAAAAGAGAAAATCCAAGAACTGCAACTTCGGGAACAGAATTTAGTTTGAATTATATCAGAATGAAATGAAATAACCGTAGACGGAAAAAACAATATATATACCACAGTCACTGTGTCCTAAAATAAAGAACTTGACCGTATAAATCAGGGAAAAAAATTGCCACAGTTAAATGTTTGTGCAGTTTTTCCTGTCCGCGATCCGCGTCGCGCGGCCCTTATCGTATGCCAATAGGTATGTAATGGGTACAACGCGGCTGGTGCCTGTGGCCTGTGATCGATGGCGCTCACCTCACAGTAATGACTTGACGATAACAATGTTAATCTACTCGATCCGCCGATGTTATTACAAATTAATTGTATTTGACAATGAATTAGGCACCATTAGCGTTTCATTTCTAGTATAAATACAATAGTTAGTAGGTAAAGCGTTTCCCGTGTACAACTTAATGCATTGCAGTGGGTATTAAATATTTGTAACATGTATTTTAGTTTTGCTCTTAGTTTCCTTGTTGATTAAAAGAACTAAATGCAGTCCTACAATCGCATAAGAGTCATACCTAAGGCTCAAGGTTACTCAAAGGGCAATAGCTTTGAGTATCTTCGCGAGATCGAATCAGGAATGAAGAGATTCGAAGAACAATTACAGTTACCGACTAGACTGCATAGCTCAGTAAATCAGCAGACCTTAAGTGGCCGTGGGCGGACCATATTGCTCGGAAAACTGATGGCCGTTGTCACCGCGAGGTGTTGGCGTGGAGTGGCGAGGCGAGCGAGGAAGTTATTGGCTGCTTGTAGCACAAAACCGATCAACGTAGAAAACCGTAAGGAGAGCCTATTTGCGGACGTCTTTAGGCTGATATAATCATTAGCTTCCAATGTCAGAAACTGGTCCTATTTGCAAAATTCTTTTAGTGTTAGTTAGTCCATTTATCGAGGAAGACTAAATTAATCGGATACTTGCGGATAAATAGTTGTCAATCGGGATAGTAGACTACGTACCTAATACTACTAAAACCATCCAGTAGAAGTAGCTGGCGACCGCCCCTTGCACGTATTGACTGTTAGTGTGCCGCACGTGTCACGCATGCCGTCCTGTTGTAGCGCTATCGCTTGCATGGAAATGAATATAATGAATGTTGACATTTCGCGCCGACTAATTGCATGATAAGCCGAAGTGTGGTCGGACAAATTAGTTGTGTCAGCGAGGACCGCTCTAACTGCATCGTTAGCACACCATCGCGTCACTGTGGTCGCTGTTTGCGGGTGTGACTAATTAAGTCACTTGTCCCACCGCCGGTGAGTAGCGGGAAGCGAGTGTTTTTTTAGTATGGAACTTTTGTCGTCCGGCGACAAAAGCGACAAAATTTCCATACTAAAAAACGCTCGCTTTTCGCTACTCGCCGGCGGTGGGACAAGTGTCTAACACGGGCGCCGCCCTTGGGTGCGTACGACCAATATATGACCTCTGATTGTTCGGCCTAGCTGGAATACGTGACCTAACAATGAACGCCCTGTAATTTCCGTGTCCACATTGAATTCTTACAGTAAGACAAACGAATTATCGGGACGCGCATTCCTGAGTCCTGATTTCACATTCCGGGAAGTATATTGGTCGCAGTCGCAACCGTCGTACCTATGTCAAATTTTTTAAAATTACTATAACGAGTTCCTTATGAATAATGAAGCTGGCAAAAACAGTTTTGTGAGGCATCATGATCCAGTTGATTCATCATCTCATCTCAGTTGCTCAGTTAATTAAAAATTGTTTATTTACTCAAATTTATATTTTGATCTTTTGTCTCGGAGGACTTGCCGTTTCGAATCAATGCTACTCATTAGTTAGACAGTTTTGTGCCCCACAAGTAATTGCTGCGCTTGGTTTGCATTCCTAACTCCCTCTTAGTCGTAGGCATTATACCGAGTCGCTGCATGCGTGTGGTCAACTGGGGCCTTACCATGACGTCCTAATTCCGACTCTGGTCAAGTTTTAGCTGTCACTTTTAGTATGAATCTGACAGCGAGCGAACCTAAACTGAATCGCATTAAGACGTCATGGTAAGGCCCCAGGTCGACGCACGACCAACGACATAGGATCCCTGACTCCGCATAATGCCGCCCGGGGAACGGGTCAACCTGTGGTAGCATGCCAGGCGCAGCGAGCACTTCGCGGCATAGTTTCTTTTAGTGTAATTTGCACGAAATTACCATAGCGATAACAGTAAGCATAACCATAGATTTTGACATATATTTCATAAATTTTGTGTCCACTATGTGTCAAAATCATTGGTTATGGTTATCCCATCGTGACCGTGTGGTATGCGCAGCGCTGCCGCCGTCGTACGAGCAGGCCACGGGCGCCAAGCACCCCGCCTACAACCCGCAGGTGCCGCACTAGGCGCCGCGCCCACCCGTGGGCTGTGGGCTGCTCGACGCCCCCCCCGCCGCCGCCGCCGCACTCGCATCCTGTTTCAAGACTTCGATCACATTACAGGGATTTTTCGTAGAGATCATTTGAAACGACTGTGTATTTTATACGTTAATTTTAAGTATATTTTTCTAAAACTTGGCTTGTTCTCGTATCACTGAATTAGTGCAAACATCACTAAATTAGTGAGCCGGGACAAAATTGAATTACTGTTTGTTTAATAATTCTATGTGCTACAAAACGTGCGCTTTTCTCTGAAGCGAACTGTCTCCATCTTGTTTAGTAGGTACTGTTAAAGGGTACGTATTAAAATCCATAAAGTTTAAAATACATAATGGTTCAAAATATATAATGCGATTTTCTCAGAAAATTGCAAATTAACAGAATTGCTATAAACTAAACCTAACCTAAACCAATCTATAGATCACGCTATAAAAAAAACATTATATCTTATAGTTTCACAGAAAAATGCATTATATATTTTGAACTATTATACATTTTAACCCATTATACATTTTAAACTTTATAAATTCTTCGCTCCCACTGTTAAACCGTTAGGGTTCGTGTAGAAAAATATTTGTAATTTAAATTTACGCTTAAAAGGCGGAGTTTAAGGGTACCTATTTGATATGTAAAAGTGGATGTTGAAGTCTTGAGGCGATGTCTGCGCGCCGCCGGACAAATTGTGATTTAGTTTGTGAGAATGACTCAATGTGTATTTTGTAAGAATTAAATTTGATGTTGCGATCGTCAGCAATGCTAAATTAGAATGTAATGTTTAGTTAGTTAGGTAATTAAGGTTCGATTCCTCGAGGGTATTTAGTCAAGCAAAATGTAAAGGAGGCTGACAACAGTCCGATTAGCAAAATTTATTAATAATAAAATGTTGATAAGATTTTAAAAGACATGGGAACCAGCAAGAGAAGAAAAGACTCGTTAAATAAAGCTCTAGATAAAAAAATTAAACAAGTTATTATCAATTATTGTTAAAAATAGGAATAATCAAACTGGCTCTTGTCAGCGCCGTAAGTCACTCGGCGTGGGTTGCAGCCAGTCACTTCACCAATAACATTACATGTTGACATGCGTAGGTTTTCTATGCGGGGCACATACACGACGTCGATCTTCGGCTATAGTTAAAGTTGTTGCTAAAGTAACTTGATGCAACTCGCACTCAAATTAGAACCAAAATGCAATCGAGTCACAAAATACCCGACTGATTCTTCCTAACTATATTAGGTACTCGTATGATATAATTTCCTCAATTTAGTAACCTGAACTGCCTCTAATTATTATTACTAGAGATTATTTTCGTATGAGATTTATTGTGAGACGTAAAACTTACTTTGTCATTAATGTTGTTACAATATTTAAGTAGATAGATTGGTATCGCGTGTAACTCGTTATCAAGTTGATTGCTTAGTTCTGCAATCGTCACGCGCGATAATCTTTATCCGGGTAGAGGGAGGTATGGAAATGACTTTGATGTTTGATATGAAGTGAAACACGTGTCGGCAACAAAGATAGGTTGCCAGTGGGCACCAAGATACCAGCACGGCCAGCACGAAAGCGCGCGAGAGCTGCGTCGCGCGCATTTGTGCTAGCCGTGCTGGTAAGGTCAAGAGTGCATCCAATATGCGACTCTGAGTGCCCGCTCTGAAATGGAGGACCTGGTAATTCCAGTCTCCGTTTGATCCTATACTCGTACAGTCATGAATTATCGGGCTGTAGGTAGTAGAAGCTAGGGATAGGAGGGACTGTTTAAAGTGGGCCCTATGTGCTCCGCGTGAGGTTGAATATCGCTTGATTGTGCTGAAACATGTAATCTCTAAATAAAATTACATTATAGCTACAGTACAGTCGGTTTCATGCAGTTTGAAGCATCCAGGTCTACCAAATCGTGCGGCGCACCATACTAGATGCAGTATGGTATGGCGTGCCGGACTTTTTGGTTAGGTGTCTAGGATGTTTTTTACTATATGACGTTGACTGTACATACAAGATACAGTCGAACCAATTGAATTTGGACCCTCTGTGCTACGTTTGGCAATGTCTGTCTGTTGTTGTCAGGCCATGAGAGAGGCCGCCGGTATTATGTTGTAGCGACGTTCCGCGGCGAGTCGACATTCATTTAGTTCGGTTGTATTAGATGTTGCTTCCCAGTGGTGTTCTCTAGTATACCTACAGGTGTCTTAGAATTAATATAATCTGGAATATGTCAGCAGATGATTGGGTTAGTAAGATATAACACTAAGACGAGTCACCCCAAGAAGTGCCTGGCGCATAAAAACTACATGTGGAAGTATTCCGGATTATTTTTCAGACACGGTGTAGAGTTGATAATTATAAAAAAAAAACCCGACTGCGTCAATATATTTTTTTATAATTTTTATGTACCCAGTGTCATTCACGCACGACTAAGACGAATCTAATGATACCTCTCAAGCTCAAATCGGAGTAGCCATTTAGGCTCTAGAGCGTGCCAAAGAAATAATACATGGACACAGGGCCGTCTTTAAACTATTTGAGGCCCTGGGCACATTAGGATCATGGGGCCCCTATGACCTAAATATCGGTTATCATTTGGTAATCTGGCAGAAACTAGGGGGCCCCATTCGATCGCGGGGCCCTGGGCTCGTGCCCATAGTGCCCAGTGGAGAAGAGGGGCCTGCATGGACACTCGAAAAACATAACCCTCCTGGCGCAGTTGGGTAAAAATATGTTTGAGTTCAATCGGGGTAGATGCGGCAACAAGGTCGGGGACTTATAACCTGCCCCGCGGCACGACGCTGCTGAGCTGGTAGATTCGTTGGGAATTTAAATTTCCCGCGGCACTCTACTCGTAGGTGCTCCGCGGGAATCTCTATGACTCTGGCTTCTCTGTCCGCTCTAGCGGTACCAACGTGAGGCTCCGTCATAGTCTTAACTCTTTCTCTTAAACTGTTGATTGTTCAGGATTGTTATAAAACGTAACTTAACCTATACAGCTCTACAGCAAGCATACCTACATAGATTTACCCCTCGGAACAACTATGTGTGAGATGGGGAATTTTAATTCCCAACGGGTCTACCAATTGAGCAGCGTAGTTGTGTCGCAGAGGCTCGTGAGTCCCCACAGCTCTGGTCTCCCCGCCGACTGTTCTTAGGATGAAGTTTGTTTCTTACCGTCTTATGAAGTTATTTTTGGCTTTAAGATAGCGTTAAGGTGCATTTCTGTGGAGAGTGATGTCAAAGAATAAACGTTTTGTACCAAATATAAGCTGTTGGAATATGCTTTTGTTTTATTGTAGTTTGTAATCGATCGGTAATTAACCTACGAGTATATACAACCAGTTGTAATTACTTAATGATAACTATTAAGTAGGTAGGTGTTTAGGTCGTGAGTGTTATCATTATCACCATCAACGCAAAACTTGCATGGGTGGCTCGATTTCTTCGCTCCCTAGTATAGAATACCGATTATTGTTCGTGGTCGTGAGGGAGTGACGTACTGTATTGCTATTGCTGATACCGGAAATTCGAGCCTATGGATTTAAAACTTTATTGTTTTTTATTTTATTACACCACACAATTATGAAAGTGGGCAGTCGCTTTCCCTATTATAGTCGTAGTCTCGTTGTAGTTTTTTTTTATATATGGGTCTTGAAATCATATATGGTCAATAATACCCGAAACCGACGCGCATGTATGAAGAGATTGATGAATGTGGATGAAGCGAAAAAGGTATGTCGGGATCGTAGCAAGTGGAACAAAGTAGTCTCTCCCTACCCCTGTGGGAAAGAGGCGTGACGGTATGTATTTATGTATGTCTTGGAATTTTCATCCTCGCGAAAGGATAATATACCTACTTATAAATACGATACAACAAAGGGGACCTCTCAGCGCTGGTTTATTAGTTCTGATTTGACTCTGTGCATTGTTCATAAGTTGTAAGTCAGATTTTGAAGGTATACCAGCAATGGTGACTCAACTGCCAAGGAACCATCAGTTCTCCCCTCGCATCCCGCGGCATCGAACTGCCTCTCTTAGTGATGGCGCGCGAGTCATAACATAAGTAGTACTTACACTAAACTTTGTTTATGTCAGTGTGATATTAGTTACAACCAAATTTAGGGGAAGAAAGTGGTGGAGGAATAAAATAGAATTGATAAGAATGAATTTATTGAAATTATGTAGGTAAGCATAAGTATACACACTTATTTAAAGTATATAAAAGAAAACACGTTTTTAGAAAAAAACAAACCTTCTCAGGGCTATGGATTAACATTTAGGTAACTAATGAGATATCTAAAACTGCATCGGGTACAGTTCGTCCCACACCTGCAGCCGCGGCTCGTGCAGCTTCTCGCGCACAGAGAACTCCTTGCCGACGCGGAGGTACTTCCTGTCCTTGGGCTTCATGGTGGGCCACGCCACGCCGCGCAGCGCGGGCGGCGCGCCGGCGCGGGGGTTGGGGTCGCTGGGGAGGGACGCCCAAGGGATACTATTATTACTAACTAAGTGCCTCAGGTAGAGGATTGAATGGTTAGAACTTAGGTAGGTACCTACTTAAAACGCCACACGCATCAACCTGCGTCAGCTAAAGGTGGAAGCGTGAGGACCTCAAAATACATGTTGGTCGACGCCAACGCTCTCCCGCGTCTCAAGCAAGCCCCAGCTCTGTTACCAACTATAACTGGCTCGCCCAGCGCCACGGGCCGCCGGCGGAGTCGGTCTACTGCTATGTCCATATTCTGTGACGTTTTCACGTGTCGTGTTCGCTACTCACCCATACTTGACGAAGTTGTACCAGAGCGCGGTCATGCGGTCCACCTGTTGCGCGTCTTGCGGCGCGGGCGGCGGCGGGGACTGCGCGGGGATGGGGGTGCGGAAGTAGCTCATCGAGAACAGGTAGATCAGGTCATCGTGATGCGCCGCGCCTGAAAAAACAAACATACCCTTAATTGCAAGAAGATCCGCAGGAAAACAACTGAAAGTAACGCTAGAAGCTACGCCTAGAAAACTAAAGTTCACAAGAATCACAAGGTAGACTGAGCTTTTGGTGGATCTCATCCTCATATTATCTTACGGTGGGGATTTTCAGATAAACTTAACGCCCATGGATTTTTAGTGCATATACCCTTTTTCGTTTCCACTTCCCTTACTTCATCGCTTTTCTGCTGTTGATGAAGATAATTAATGATGTACAATTTCTGAATGAAACGCTGCATTGCATTGAAAGCTTTTGTGAACTACCTAGTCAACAAGTGTTTGAAGTATCTAACTGATTATGAAACTCACCTGATGTATGAAAAGAATGTCTTACCAGCGGGTTTTCCGGTGGTAGGATCCTCGTAGAAGCTGTTGTTGCCGACGTAGCTGAACTCGCTGTACCACACAGGGTGGGCCGAGTGGCGGCACATCAGGTTGGCCATCCTTCAGAAGGGAACGTTACTTTTTAGGTACTAGTCGTATGCAAAGGGCCAGCGGGCCTGACTTTGAGACACGTGAAGATATATTTGAGACGATGCAGTAGACGCACTGAATTCGTGAATATAATGTGGTACCTATACCTATGCCATGTTTGGCTGAAGAAGTATATCTACACTTGCAAGAAAATGTGAAAGTGTTTGATGAAGCGGTATGGCAAGAACATAGGTACCATAGGCGTGAGTAGAATAAAAGAGATACATGTAATACGCCGTTAACAAAACAATCTAAGCCACTAAAGTAAGCCTGGCTCCATCCAGGCGCTGCCTTGCGGAGGTTCACGGGGTGGCGGAGCAGCTAGGTATGAAGGTATAGTCAACCAAGAAAGTGCTTTATAATTTTTTATGATAGTTCCTCCATCCAAAAGAAAGCAATAAAGCTGATTGTCACATTGACTTGAGAGTGAAAATAGGCTTTGATGTTTTAAGCCGTACAAAGACATTGAACCTTAAGGTGGTAATGGTAAAGGAATTTCTTGGTCGACTATACATACTTAAATGATTTTTGTTCGCTAGTTCTAAATCTCTAATCGTAGACCTGTACTGGTCAACAACAATCACCTGTGCGTCTGTAATCCAATCAAACTGTCTCCGTAAAGCTCCCCCAAGCCCTTCTCACTCTCCGTCGTGTTGGTCACATCCTTCCCTCCAAGATATGCCTCTTTGAGGCGGCGGGCGGCGGCCGCGGCGTTGGCCTTGGGCAAGCCGAAGGAAATAGGCGCGATTGTCTCCCATTCAGCATTCATGCGGTCCATAAGCGTCTTGTTCCTGGTAACAGCTGGGGAGGGAAAAGATCATTAAATAGAGTATCAGTCTTGGCCAACAGCTACACAGCTGCCACTTTTTTGTGCAGGGGAGCGATTCTCCAAGCAAAACTTCCGTGCAGTATAATCGCTGCGTTTGGCAGACAACCAGAACTTTGACCCAATTGCTCGAAGACATCATACGAAGTTAGGTGTTTTCCGTATCTTGCCGGCGGTCGTGCGTCGCCAAATGGCAAGACATCCAATTCCGTGTAATGCTTACGAGCGAATTGGTCAAAATTATGACTATCTCCCGAGCAAAAGCCATCACTTCCCGGGTGAGATTTTGGTATATAATAATGTTATCACTATAAATATGTTAAGTACGGTAAGGTAACTTACTGAACGCCTGCCAGAAGAACTCGCCTTCAGTCTGGCTGATAAGCAGCGGCACGCTTTGGAAGCGGCGCGTGCGCACCGCCTCGTCCGGCTGCACGGCCAGGAAGCGCGGCTGCCCAACGTCCGGCTCTATCACCGCCGTCCACAAGCCAATGGGGTCGGAACCGAATTCCTAAATAAGGCATCAGTTTAAAGGTTAAGTTTAGACAATAAGGCTTCATTATAAAAAAAAATCCAGAGCGACCAGAACTAGAAACCAGAGATAACATAACTTTTATCTTACGAACTTGGAATCACAATCACATTAACATTATCTTTCTGTCAAGTGAAATGATTAATGCGATCACGAGCAGCCGCGCTTTGGACAATTAAGGCCTCAACTCACAAGTTCTAATATGTAGCACTGCGGACTGTGGAGACTGCCAAATTACCTACGTGTCTTATTTCTTGATTAAAACACTTACATCCCAAAACCCAACCAGCGAGTTCCCCATCTCCTGCCAGGTCTTGGTCTTAAGGCAGTCGACGATGGCGCGCGAGGAGTTGGTCGGACAGTTCAGGATGCGCGCCTGCTTCTGCGCCAGGTCTAACTGGTGGTTTGCTACCGGCTCCTTGCCCATCGGAGACGCAGACATTGCTATACCTCGGTGGAATAGACCTGGTATCATAAAAGTCATAATTAGCTGCATAGATGGTTCATAGCAAATAGTAGCGACAGGACACCTACCCTAACCGAGAATGGCAGACTCGCTGCCAATGCTGGCATTTACTCGTAGAAAACAGAACGGAGATGCAAAAAGGATTTTGAATCCGCTAGCAGTATTTACTGACCGAAAGTAAACAGGGATCAGAGAGAAATTTTGACTAGGAAGTACTCGTAGGTTTTTGTGATGACTAACGATTTGCTGGTGTCCAAAAGTCTACATTGCCTGCTGCATTATCGGCACAGCCGTTCAAACGGGTCGTACCTACTAAATTTTGATATCCAAGTTGGCTATCAGGTCGGAAGCTCAGCTCCTACTCTAAGTGAAAGAGAAGGGTTTACCTTTAGACATGTCTGAGATCATGTGCAGCATGAGGCTGATGGAGCCAGCGCTGCAGCCCGCGATGGTGACCTGTCCGGGGTCGCCGCCAAACGCCGCCGCGTTGCGCTGCACCCAGCGCAGCGCCGACACCTGGTCCTTGAAGCCGTTGTTGCCGGGCGCCACCGCGTCGCCCGTGCTCAGGAAACCTGGCCATATCAAGATTGTAGCGCGGAAAAGCTGGCGGTATACGTTGATACAAGTCGACAACGTTCTGTTTTGCAAGTTGAATATGAGGCCAGTATTAGTGAAGTTAATCATGAAACTGATGAAGTCGGCCGAAGTAAAGACTTTCCTGATTATGAAGTGGATAAAAAATATTCTGTTGATATCAACGAGTTATTTGAAGTTGAAATGAAGATAGTTACCGAGCGAGGCAAGACGGTAGTTGATGGTGATGAGCACCACGTCGTAGTCGAGGAGGTAGTCCGGCCCGAAGAGGTCGCTGCGCCCAGTCATGGAGTAGAAGCCGCCCGGGTGGATGAAGAATATTATCGGCAGCTTACGGGTACTGAAAGGCAAGACCCAAAACATTTCGTTAGTAACCTTTTTACTCCGAAAGCTTTAAAAGAATAAGTAGGTAGTAAAGTAGTTTAGATTCAGTCAATTGTATGAAAGCCAAAGTTAAGTAAAGGCATGATAAAAGAACAAATCGAGTAAGCAGTATTTTTCTGCTGTTCCGATGATTATCGTACCATCTTGGCTATACAGGCAGTAAGTATTCTAATGGAAATGGAAGGTATACAGCTAATACAACAACAGCGAATGTGAATTTGACCTATGAAGATTGAAACTGACATCTTTAAGGACCACGCAACACTCACAAGTCCTTTGAAACAAGGAGATTTGGATGTACCCTTGGACTTTGAACGGAGACTTGTAGGTACCTGTTGTTGTCGGGCGTGTAGACGTTGATCCGCAGACAGTCCTCGTCGACGTAGTACTCTCCAGGCTCCACCGGCAGCGGGCAGGCCGGGCCATCCTCGCTCGCGTCCACCTCCGCCGTGTACGTCATCATGTCGACTGGTGGCTGAAAACAATGTTTTACCATTAAGTAGCTAATTGCTTGAAGCCGTGGTAGCCCAGTGATTTGACCTGGTTTGGCCTGTCACGCAGAGGAGGTCTATGGCAAAGGATAGCGTCATGAGTGGAAAGTCATTACAGGCTTTTCAAAAATCATTGTATTGTACCTATCCTTGATAGTTAAATTTCTTCTAGTACCATTCCTATCAAAAGGTGGACATCATGGCGTTCTAGTTTTAGAAGCTATTCGTTTAAACATAGCTTAATCAGTAAAGACCGACGCACACGCATTTGAGATAAATCAAGACGCAATTAACGCAACTTCTTAGTTGCTTAGCTCAACCTATATCTTTCGAGCTACGGACGCTGTTTTCGATAAATCAGTGTTGCCAATTTTTCAGCCATTAAATTATAAGAGTAAGTACTCATTAATCACCTACTATATATGAGTATCACGTAAGACTATGTTTCTTAGAATAAAATTTAAGATTCATAGAACAATCTAAAACCACAACAACACACTAACCGGCAGGTTATGGCCTTATGGCGTCATTCGGGGAAAACTTCTTTACCTGTGGAATAATTACTCAGATACCAGAAAAATATTTGTACCTAAGTCATTAGTACTCCGCTGGTGACCCAGTATAAGCCCTAGGTCTTAAATATATTACATAGGTACCTACTCCGAAATTTGATATTAGAAGTTCGTTTAGTGTCATTCCGTTCCGCCCACACTAATAATCATTATTTGAGATTGAGTGAGACGGTATGATACGAACTTCGAAAATCAAATGTCGGAGTAGCCCCCCAGGATCGGAGACTTCTGCGACTAACCTGGAAGCGCAGTTCTCCGACGGGCGGCTGCGCGTAGCGGATGCCGCGGTACGCCTGGAAGCTGCGCCCGCGCCGCGACCGCAGCCACGAGCCGCGGAAGGAGCCCGACGGCGTTCGCGTCAGCGGGGCGGGCGAGCTGGGGGGCTCGGGCTTGGCAGGGGGCTCGGTACACGCGCCATGGTCAGTGGGAACTGCGGTTGTGGAACCTGGAATTCCGTAAATGGTCATTATGGATTAGGTATTTTTTTAATCTCTTGGGGAGAGGAGGAGATTTCCACTAGTTGTGTAGCTTTACTATTCCGTCTCAGACTCTCCGTCCCAATACTCCCAATGAAAGCACACCTTGTCTTTGGCTAATAAGGAACTAGGTATTAAAGTATTCAAACAGACAATCATTATTCGGCTTCGATGTAGTTTTGTGAAGAAAACAGTTTAATAGATAAAGAACTCGTTTTCCTTGTTGATTTCATATTCAGTGCGATTTGTGTGCAGACATCAATAAACACGTTTCCATTGTTGTTACATATTTGGTTACGCTCCAGCTTTACACACACGCCGGCTTCACATTTTCCTTAAAAACAAAATGCTAATTGCTAACTATACTTTTACCTATACCTACATATCTTTCACATAGATATGTATAAAGAGCTGTTTTTTCCGTTCTGTGAGTGTACCTAACTGTGTAAATAAACATTTACCAGCTGAGTCAATTATTTTTTTATGCTTTGTTCACTTGTTTGGGGGTGCGTCCCACGAGATATAGCTACAAAATATCTAATTTCATAATAATAACGTTTACAAGATATAATAAACGTTACCTATACTATAACAGCAAAAAGTATAATTTTTTAACGTATAAGGCTTAAATTATATAACGTTATTTTCATATAACTTCAATTTGTATAAGATTTATATGGACTAATTTCTTTTAACATAACAAACATTTAACCTCCTGAAACTGCCGCAAGACATTGTTGCTGCACAACATTGTTTAATTTTCAGCGCGCGAGCGAAGCGAGTGAGCAAGACGGTATGGAGCGGAAGCGACTCGGATAGGTTAGGTTAGGTTCAAAAGCTCCCGCATTAGCCTTTGGTGTTAGTTATTTTTTTTATAACCACCTAGAAAACCCCTAACCACATAGCTCATTCAATAAACAACTGTGCATTATGTTTTTTGATGTTAGATTAATTGATTAATATTATGTTATAAATCTTAGCTATTATGAACATTATATTATGCTTTGATCGTTATTTCAATTGATATTATATATAAACAACGTTATTTATTCCCTACAAAATTAGATATTTTAAGATTATACTTTTCGTTCATTATATCCAGTAAACATTATACTAAACGAGTTTATATAAAGTGAGCGTATATATTATGAACATTAGATAATAAGTTGTTATATCTCGTATTACTTACCCCTTGCTTGGATTATCTTGTTAAAAAAATACGAATGATAAAAAAAAACGCTAAGTGACGGGCCACGCCCAATGTAGGGTTCCGCTTCCGTAGTTGCCTTTCACAATAGGTGGATACCAGCGCGGATACTATATTGAACGTCAGAACATTTTATAAGTTGCTCAATTATTACTCATTAAATTGTAAAGCCGACCTATTTGTGATAGTTTTCCTTTAAATTTCGTTAAGTAAATACTACTACTATTCTCCATTCCAATCCATTTTAACGCGTTTGTAAACAAACTAATTTCATATAAATTCCCACACACAATCATTGTATGCAATAAGCATCACATCAACAAGTGGTCACCTGATGGTAAGCGATCACCACTGCCCATAGACACCCGCAACCGGGAGGGATTGCAGATGCGTAGCCAACCTAGAGGACTTAGGATGATATGCCTCTTGTGCCCGTAATTTCCCCGGCTTTCTTACTCTCCACACCGGAACACAGCAGTGCAAGCACTGCTGCTTAGCGGCAGGATTAGCGAGTAAGATGGTGGTAGCGATCCGGACGGACCTTGCACAAGGCCCTACCACCCGTAGCACCTGAATATTGAAGGATCATAATCTACTTGATATCTCACAACATTTTGTTATCTACAGATTACAATACAGAAGGGTTACCATGACGTCTTCATGCGATTCAGTTTAGGTTCGCTCGCTGTCAGATCCATACTAAAAATGACAGCTAAAACCTGAACTGAGTCTGAATTAAGACGTCATGGTAAGGCCTCTGGTGGCGGCACGTAAGTCTAACGTGGTGTACGCCCGCCCGCGTCCCTTGCACTCCCCCGCGATGCCTTATTTTCGACTACTGCGCATCAACGGTCATCGCTAGACTTACGTGCCGGCACGTGTAATCCAGTCGATATGTCGAACATGAGGCAGCTACCCTCACCCAAACCAAACTAATTTAACTTGGTTAATGGAATGCAATTTCAGGGTTCAGCGGAGGATACGGTTAAGTGAGATCAATCTCTTGGCATTGATAAAGGTGGAAACACATTATTAACACGCGACGCGACCCGATGCAACGCGACGCGTGTTGAGTCGAATCAAATTGTACCTATTATTTTCTATGACTAGAACCACACTATGAACATCCGACGCGACGCCATGCGCATACATTCGTTGCATCGGGTCGCGTCGCGTGTTATTATTATGTGTTTCCACCTTTAGACGGTCAATGTGTGATATGCGCAGATCGCGATCCGGATAACGAAATATTGATGCGCATCGCAGCGAAACTGGTTGTTTTGAAATCCACGACCATATATTGACATACCAGTATCACGATAATATTGAACGTCTAATCTATGCCAATGGTTATTTTCGAGATTTCAAAAAATCAGGTAAGTAGTAGACAAAACATCATGAGACTCCACGACATGAAGTAACATCGTAGTTGCAAATATCATCGATTCTAATTTCGGAGAGCCCTAGAGCTCTGGTCATGAAGAGGTTATATACCTGCGTGGTCTTGGTGGTACGCGGCTGCGCATGCGCACAGCACGAGCAGCAGCAGTAGCTTCGTCATGGCTCGGGGAGGCTCGGGCGACGACTGGAGGCGGCGGCGCGCGCGCCGTATTTATGCGGAGTGATAAGGGCATGGTATTCGCTGGTGCATGCGTTCACAGGCCCCTCTTCTCCACTGGGCACTATGGGCACGTGCCCAGGGCCCCGCGATCGAATGGGGCCCCCTAGTTCCTGCCAGATTACCAAATGATAACCGATATTTAGGTCATAGGGGCCCCATGATCCTAATGTGCCCAGGGCCTCAAATAGTCCCTGTCGTTCACGCGGTGGTTGCTGATGATTCATATTTTTTTGTTGTATTCGTCTCTTTGAAAAACAAAACACAACAGCTCTCATTGGCCAGTCGTGTACCTAATAACCAGTGGCGTAACTACAACGTCAGGGGCCCGCGGCAGATTCATCAGATGGGGCCCTTCCTCACTATAAAGAGTGCATCATCTTCCCTTCTGTGCTCAAGGCCAAGCCAGTTCGGGGCCCCGTAGAGCTGGGGACCCGTGGCATTTTGCCAGACCTGCCAGTTGCCACCCAATAGTTACGCCACTGCTAATAACCCTCCTTAGGCTTTGCTGCCTTTGCTGTAGTCGGGTAAAAATAATAATCGCAGGTGTTTGAAAATAGAAGCATAGGTAAGTACCTACCAGTGGCGTGGCGTCAAATATATCAGAAGGCAAGCCGAAGGGAACTTAACTAGCCTTTTCGTCTAATTCTGCACAATAAATTGCCCAACTGCCTTAAAATAGGCAAGCTAGTGGGAATAGAGGGAACCTACCGAACAAGTTAAAACTATTTGTCGGTTTCTCGACGTATTTATCTCTCGCTTTTTGAAATTACCTTTCAATTTTGGTGATGTATTTATTTATGTATAATACCTCGAGGATGGTCCCACATATTTTGCAAAAAAAAACCAACCCTAAGGGGAAAACAGGGGATGATTGATTATTCCCTTCCAGATTTTAATGCTGAGTTGTGTATTAGTACAATTTTTAAACAAAACGATTCACTAAGAAACGCAATTTATTTTTAGATAGGTACTTAAAATAATATTTAAACCGCCTTCAAAAAAATAAACCGGTTATTTTTTTGAATGCGGCTTTATTTTTAGTAATTCATGTTTTAGTTCACCAAGATAAGATAACTTTTATAAGTACCTAAATAATTAATGTCACAGTTCAATTTATAACGATAACTAGGTTTGAGAACAAACTGCAGGTGATAGCTATACAGTCATTATATTTCTTACACCTAAGTAAGTAGCTATCCTGTGGTTCGATACTCGTAAGTTATATTTTCATTGCATTCCTATTTTCAAGACTTTGGGTCCACTCTGCAAGGTAATGGACGAAGAAAACAGATGCACGCGTCGGGAATCCCGCGCGTAATGAGCCGACATACTAAGCTGGGTTAACGTCCATTGCTGGTTCACAAGGAAGAGCGCAGTGTTTGTTGTTGTGCGATAAGCAGTGGAAACGGTGCATGACTAATTTTACGGATAGACTCATAAGGTTTTACCTTGTTGAAATCATCTTGAACAAATGCATCGTCTTTTCCTTCTAATATCTATCTGGGACATTGACAACACGGCCGTGTAGGTTAGTAGGTACATTGTTGTGGTTGGCATGGATTAGACAAGAGTCAATATTTTCGCGATCCATATCACGGAATATTGATGCGTATCGCAGCTAATCTGATTGTTTTGAAATCCACGCTTCTATATTGGCATAGCAGTATCACGATAATATTATTGACGTTATTGACCGTATTATCCATGCCGTTGTGTGTGCTGGCAGGCTGCTTAGTTGGATTAGAGAAAGTATTGGTTGTGTTGGTCCGGGTCGCTACCACCCTAATCCTGCCGCCAAGCAGTGGTGCTTGTGCGGCTGTTTTGGCTCAAACAGTACCTACTCGGAAGACAGCCGGTAAAATTACACCTACCGACCCGTTATCCAACTAATTTATCCAACCCGGAAAAATTGCTGCCATTATTTTAAATCCTCCTCCTCCTCCTGCCGCTAAGCAGCAGTGCTTGCACTGCTGTGTTTCGGTGTGGAGAGTAAGACAGCCGGGGAAATTACGAGCACAAGAGGCATTTCATCTTAGCCCTCTAGCACAGAATATATATCTAGGTTGGCAACGCATCTGCGATTCCTCCGGGGTTGCGGGTGTCTATGGGCAGTGGTGATCGGTTACCATCAGGTGACCCACTTGCTCGTTTGTCTTCCTATTCATATAAAAAAACACTCAATAATATTTAATACAAAAATAGGCAGGTTATTGTAGGATAGTCAGGTAGCTATCTTCATTTGTTCGAAGGGCAAAATAAAGTCGGTCGAAGAGTAGTCCCCCGGGCATTAGTGGCTAACTGGCTAAGATGCTGGCTCTTTGGATGGCTAGGCTTGTTATTTGCCCGAAGAAGCTACCAGGGGCCTTACCGTGACGTCTTAATGCGATTCAGTTTAGGTTCGCTCGCTGTCAGATTGCTATCCTAAGGGTGCGACCAAACCGCCACATAATACGCAGTGACGTGTCGTATGCGTCACGTTTTCTCACCGTTTCTTCATACATTTTGTTGCGATTCCGTACCGTCACCGTTTTTTAAGCGGTGGTGTGGTCGCACCCTAATACAGTAGGAACTATCATTAAAAATGTAGCTGCACTTACTTAGTCGACTATACATCGTTGACGTGTATTCAAAACCGATTCCGTCGTGTAGACTATTAAGTCATGAGGAGTTACCATGACGTCCTAATTCCGACGCAGTTCAAGTTTTAGCTGTCACTTTTAGTATGAATCTGACAGCGAGCGAACCTAAACTGAAACGCATTAAGACGTCATGGTACGGCCCACGGTCACGTCGTTAAGTATAACGATTCAAGTGATAACTTGAGTTTGTATGTACAAAAGATTGTATATACAAATCTATTCACTGGCAGGTAATGCGAATATTTATTAAAGTTATAAAGTTATTTATTAAAGGTATTTTATTAAAGTTAGAATGTAATTAAAAAATATTATGAAACAAAGTCATTCTTGGGCATTACCTGAACAGCTGCCTCCGAAGCTTATTCCTCCGAGCTCCGAAGGCATGATTGATGTATTAGTCTAAGAGTTTGAAATGAATACCTACATAGAAGAAAACTTTTTAATGTTTTATTGTGGCTCAGAGCGCCAGAACCCGTACACTCCGTTAAACCCAGGAGTCTTAGCGAGTTAGAGTAGACCTGGCTACACCCTCAGAGCCTTGCAGTACTTTGCGAGTTAGAGTAGACCTGGCTACACCTCAGAGCCTTGCAGTACTTTGCGAGTTAGAGTAGACCTGGCTACACCCTCAGAGCCTTGCAGTACTTAGCGAGTTAGAGTAGACCTGGCTACACCCTCAGAGCCTTGCAGTACTTAGCGAGTTAGAGTAGACCTGGCTACACCCTCAGAGCCTTGCAGTACTTTGCGAGTTAGAGTAGACCTGGCTACACCCTCAGAGCCTTGCAGTACTTAGCGAGTTAGAGTAGACCTGGCTACACCCTCAGAGCCTTGCAGTACTTAGCGAGTTAGAGTAGACCTGGCTACACCCTCAGAGCCTTGCAGTACTTAGCGAGTTAGAGTAGACCTGGCTACACCCTCAGAGCCTTGCAGTACTTTGCGAGTTAGAGTAGACCTGGCTACACCCTCAGAGCCTTGCAGTACTTAGCGAGTTAGAGTAGACCTGGCTACACCCTCAGAGCCTTGCAGTACTTAGCGAGTTAGAGTAGACCTGGCTACACCCTCAGAGCCTTGCAGTACTTAGCGAGTTAGAGTAGACCTGGCTACACCCTCAGAGCCTTGCAGTACTTTGCGAGTTAGAGTAGACCTGGCTACACCCTCAGAGCCTTGCAGTACTTAGCGAGTTAGAGTAGACCTGGCTACACCCTCAGAGCCTTGCAGTACTTAGCGAGTTAGAGTAGACCTGGCTACACCCTCAGAGCCTTGCAGTACTTAGCGAGTTAGAGTAGACCTGGCTACACCCTCAGAGCTTTGCAGTACTTAGCGAGTTAGAGTAGATCTGGCTACACCCTCTGAGCCTTGCAGTACTTAGCGAGTTAGAGTAGACCTGGCTACACCCTCAGAGCTTTGCAGTACTTTTTGGAGTTAATATATCTGCGGCAGCGGACATACGGTCAGCCAAATGGAACTCTCATCGCAATAAGTGATCGGCTTGTCATATTTACTATTTGTGTCTGTCAGTGTCAAATTACTCCGTCGTTTGCTGTGAAAAGGTTCTATTTGGCTGACTGTAAAATAAGAGCAATTTAGACTTGTAAGAATAATCCCGCAAATCGCATTACACTGCGGCGCCGGGCGACGACTTCTTACCCGCTCGCAACGCAACAAGTAGCATACCTAATCTACCTACTCTAGGATTTTTCGACTATCCATTGTGATATAATTGACATAAAACACCAAATATCACCATAGCACATTTAGGGGTTGAAGAGGATTGTGAAGAATAAAAAAAAACAAATTGATACGTAGTTAAAAATGTTTTTATTTAAATTATCGTGAGCATATACTCATCGCTTTATACATATATACTTATTAAATAGGCACACGTGTACAGTAATATAATAAAAGAAAACTCGATTTAGAAATATTTAGGTAATGAGATATCTAAAACTGCATCGGGTACAGTTCGTCCCACACCTGCATCCGGGACTCGTGCAGCTTCTCGTGCACAGAGAACTCCTTGTCGACGCGGAGGTACTTCCTGTCCTTGGGCGTCATGGCGGGCCACGCCACGCCGCGCAGCGCGGGCGGCGCGCCGGCGCGGGGGTTGGGGTCGCTGGGGAGAGACGCGAAAGGGATACCATTATTAGATTAAGATTACTGACTAACTAAGTGCCGCAGGCTGTGCTGGTGTGGGCTAATGGCAGAGGATTGAACCTGCGTTAGTTATAGGCTCATGAAAGTGGAGGCGCGAGGAGATCAAAATACATGTTAGTTGACGCCTGCCAACGCTCTCCCCATGTCTCAAGAAAGGCCTAGTTCTGTTACCAACTATGAACTTGCTCGCCCAGCACCACTCAGTCTACTGCTGGGCAAGGCTATGTCGATATTCTGTGAAGTTTTCACGTGTCGTGTTCGCTACTCACCCATATTTGACGAAGTTATACCAAAGCGCGGTCATGCGGTCCACCTGTTGCGCGTCTTGCGGCGCGGGCGGCGGCGGGGACTGCGCGGGGATGGGGGTGCGGAAGAAGCTCATCGAGAACAGATAGATCAGGTCATCGTGGTGCGCCGCGCCTAAGGGTTATAGAAGTAACTAGTTAGGTGTGTACACACAGCAAAGCTATTCGGTAAGCACCTTTACATGCACGCGCCGCTTTAAACCTGCTTACCGAATAGCTTTGTTGTGTGTACGTCTGGAAAAATAAAGTTCACGAGGTAGACTAGACTGGGCTGTCGGTGGTTCTCATCTTACGGTGGGGTTTTTCGGATTAACTTAATGCCAATGGATTTTTTTTAGCGCATTTACTTTTTTCGTTTGCACTATTTTACTTCATCGCTTTTTTTGCTGATGATGATAATAGTGACGTATCACGACGGTGAACAAGTGTTTGAAGTATTCACCTGATTAAGAAGCAAGGGAACTCTGAAGGGGCATCTGATGTATGAAAATAATGTCTTACCAACGGGTTTCTTAGTGATAGGATCCTCGTAGAAGCTGTTGTTGCCGATGTAGCTGAACTCGCTGTACCACACGGGGTGGGCCGAGTGGCGGCACAACAGGTTGGCCATCCTGCAGAAGGGAACGTTACTTTTTAGGTACTAGACGTATGCAAAGGGCCAGCGGGCCTAACTTTGAGACACGTGAAGATATACTTGAGACGATGCAGTAGACGCACTGAATTCGTGAATATAATGGAACGTGGCATAGGTATGTTTGGTTGAAGAAGTAGTCCTGCATACCTACACTTGCGGGGAAATAGTGTTCGATGAATCAGATAACTAAGCGGAAAATATAACGCTGGGATAATTGGATAGCAATCTAAAGCAGGAACAGACCGAAGCCAAGATGGCATTACGACCTTGTTGTCTTCCTAGCGAAATAACAAGAACCTGCGTACTACAGACAGGAGTGGAATAAAAGAGGAAATCTTTGTTTCTTTTGCCCAGCAACGGGACATGAAATACGCCATTAAAAAAAGGACAATCTAAGCGACTAAAGTAAGCCTGGCTCCATCCAGACGCTGCCTTGCGGTGGTAGCGGAGTAGCAATGTTAATGTTTGTTCGCTAGTTCTAAGGCTCTGATCTGCAGCCCTGGTCAACAATAATCACCTGTGCGTCTGTAATCCAATCAAAGTGTCTGAGTACAGCTTCCCTAGGCCCTTTTCACTCTCTGTCGTGTTGGCCAGATCCTTCCCTCCAAGATACGCTTGTTTGAGGCGGCGGGCGGCGGCCGCGGCGTTGGCCTTGGGCAAGCTGAAGGAAAGAGGCGCGATTGTCTCCCATTCAGCATTCATGCGGTCCGTAAGCGTCTTATTCCTGGTAACAGCTGAGGAGGAAAAGGATCATTAAATTAGGGAGACAATATTGATCACTTAAAGGATCAGTCTTGGCCAACAGCGACACAGCTGCCACTTTTTGTCCAGGGGAGCGATTCTCCAAGCAAAACTTCCGTAAGTAATCGCTGCGTTTGGCAGACAACCATAACTTGACCCGTTGTGCTCGGAGACAATATACGAAGTCAGTCAGGTGTCTTCCGTTTCTTGCCGGCGATTGTGTGGAACGCCTAATGGCAAGACATCTCTGATTCCGTGTTATGTTTGCGAGTTAATGGGTCAAATTACAACTGTCTCCAGAGCTAAGTCATCATCCTGGGTGAGACAAATCTCACATTATTAGGTACATTATTTATTTATTTGTAAGGTGACTCACTGAAAGCTTTCCAGAAGAACTCGTCTTCCGTCTGGCTGATAAGCATCGGCACGCTTTGGAAGCGGCGCGCGCGCACCGCCTCGTCCGGCTGCACGGCCAGGAAGCGCGGCTGCCCCACGTCCGGCTCCACCACCGGCTCCCACAAGAGAAGGGGGTCAGAACCGAATTGCTGAAAAAATATCATCATTTCAAATGATCGGAATTCTGAATACCTTAGAACCGGACCCTCGGAGGAATAAGACTGGAGACGCCTTGACATGCGTTCCCCCTCAGCCAAAAGTGTAAGCATCCGATGCTTGTACGTTATATAAAACTAGTTGAGCTGTCACCGCCACTCAGAATGCCGAGACCGTCTACGAACACAGCTCGTAAAAAATGCCAGCCTGTACCGTTTTCAGCTGCACTAAAAATACAAAAAAAATCTAGTTTGCAAAGAGACGGAATCACTTTCCATTTTTGAGTAAAATTTATATAGTTTAAAACATTTTTAATTCATAATTTTGAGTTTTAATGAGTCCTCAAGCCCACTCGCGTCAGGTAGTTATTACCCACTCCCCACGAGACTAATTACTCTCTATCTCTTTTCTCGCTGCAGCGCTAGACAGAGATGGATACCTGTCAAAGCATGGGTATTTAATACGCACTACCTACGTTACTCTGACGCATAATATAGTGACTTCAAAGTATCGATCAAATATCGATATTGAAGATTTAGAAGGCTGTAATTAATCCTGTGGATATTAAAAAAAATAATTAAATATGTATTTTTATAAACATGTTACAGAAGCCTGACTGTGAGATTTTAGTTCAAAATATAAAATATCGCTAAGCAGGCGTAACCTATCTAATACGAGGTGATTCATGCTAATTCATATAGCAAATATATTAGTATATCAATTATTTTGTCGGCGAAATCAGCAACGATACGCATGGGTACTTATTCATAGTATTTATTGAACATGATTTAACATTTTTTGACGTGATAACGTCTTATAGATCGATGAACGCCGGCCGCACTCGTCAGTTTAATTTCATATTTACCTACCCCCAAAAGCGACATTTATCGTTATCACGTAAAACTATCGTCCGTAAACAGACTTTATAGACAAATGGTTTTGTTTTGATGGGATTTTTACAGAGGGAGAAGTAGTAGATAAAACACACTGGAGTCTTAGTCCCGACTTTAATATTTCTAAGGTAACCGAAGAGCTGCTTACTCGTGACTACGGCTAAGTACTGCATTGTGACTGAAATGTCATGTATCATGTACTTAATACCTTTCCGCTTAGAAATAATTCGCCAATAATTCAATTCCCAACTATTTGATAACGGCAAATGCTTTTTGAATAGTTAAAGACATTAGAAAAAAATGCATTTGCCTGTTATGAAACATTCGAGAAATTAATTATTTGGATTTTTTATGCGCAGGCTTAAATGACTTTCGTAACACATTTCGTGAATATTGTGTTAGTTGGTAATTTTAATATTCGTATATACGATTGTTGTTATTTAAGATTGTTCTGTGGAAACACCTTTTATTTATTTGCGTACTGCTTACTAACAGAACAGTTTATCGATATCGATATGCTGGTATCATTCCAATTCCTTAACTACTTACCTGCACAACCGCACGTTATTGTATTTGGATAGAATGTCAGTATACTATTACGAGCGTGTGCGTGCGAATTTTCAGATAGTGTGTCGATAAAATGTATGTGTGCAATTGTAACAACGCAAATCGTTTTTGCGTATGGTGCTGGTCCGTATGTAGTAGTAACGTCATTATCGCCTCATCCCCCCACCGACTATGGCAGAAAAAATTGTTTAAAGATTTGACTCAATGCGTACTCCAGTCTTATTGCTCCGAGACCGGACCGCTTATTTCATGGTTAGCTTTTTAATCAGCCGAAGATCTTCACAGCCATTAATCAACAGCTGTAAGCAATGAGATAAGATAAGAGGGATAAGTTCGCCTTTGTACATCTATTTGTCTCATTATCTGTAAAATTAGTGTGTTTTATGTACAATAAAGAGTTATACATATATACATACAATGTTTAAATTTTTCCAGAGCAGTCAGTTCGCCCAATGAAATATGAAATTACGTCATACGAACCAGAGATATCATTATGTCTTCAGAACTTGGAAACACAATCTTTCTGTGGTATAAGTAGGATGAGGGTAGAAAGAGATGATTAATGCGATCACGAGCAGCCGCTCTTTGGACAATAAGGCCTCAACTCTCTAGTATGTACTAATATGTAGTGCTGCGGACTGGGGAGACTGCTAAATTACGAGTCTAATTTCTTTAATAAAGCACTTACATCCCAGAACCCAACCAGCGAGTTCCCCATCTCCTGCCAGGTCTTGGTCTTGAGACAGTCGACGATGGCGCGCGAGGAGTTGGTCGGGCAGTTCAGGATGCGCGCCTGCTTCTGCGCCAGGTCTAACTGGTGGTTTGCTAATGGCTCCTTAACCATCGGAGACGCAGACATTGCGATACCTCGGTGGAATAAACCTATCATAGAAAGTCATAATTAGCTGCATAAATAATTGATAGCAAATAGTACCGACAGGACACCTGCGCTAACGGAGAATGGCAGACTCGCTGCCATTGCTGGCATTTACTCGTAGAAAAAAGAACGGAGATGCAAAAGAGTATACATTACTAGCAGTAATTTACTGGCCGAAAGTAAACAGGGATCAGAGAGAAATTTTGACTAGTAAGTACTCGTAGGTTTTTGTGATGACCAATGATTTGCTGGTGTCCAAAAGTCTAGATTGTCTGCTGCATTATCGGCACAGCCGTTCAAAGAGGTCCGGTTATGACCCTCGACAGCGCAGCATTTTTCATTTCGAACTAAATTTCAATATCCAAATTGGCTATCAGGTCGGAAGCTCAGCTCCTACTCTAAGTGAAAGAGAAGGGTTTACCTTTAGACATGTCTGAGATCATGTGCAGCATGAGGCTGGTGGAGCCGGCGCTGCAGCCCGCGATGGTGACCTGTCCGGGGTCGCCGCCGAACGCCGCTGCGTTGCGCTGCACCCAGCGCAGCGCCGACACCTGGTCCTTGAAGCCGTTGTTACCGGGCGCCACCGCGTCGCCCGTGCTCAGGAAACCTGACCATATCAAGATTGTAGCGCAGAAAAGCTGACGGTATTTGTTGATGACTTGATAGTAAGTCGACAACGTTCTGTTTTGCAAGTTGAATATAAGGCCAGTAGGTATTAATGAAGTTAATCGTGAAAGTGATGGTGTCGGCCGAAGTAAAAGCTTTTTTGATTCTGAAGTCGAAAGTTGAAATGAAGATAGTTACCGAGCGAGGCAAGACGGTAGTTGATGGTGATGAGCACAACGTCGTGGTCGAGGAGGTAGTGCGGCCCGAAGATGTCGCTGCGCCCAGTAAAGGCGTAGAAGCCGCCCGGGTGGATGAAGAATATTATAGGCAGCTTACGGGTACTGAAATTCAAATCCCAAAACATTTAGTTAGTAACCTATTTACTTTGAAATCTTAAAAAAAAATAAGTAGGTAGACAAGTAATTTAGATTCATCTAATTGCGTCAAAGCGATGGATAAAGTAAAGTATGATAAAAGAACAAATCGAGTAAGCAGTAGGTAATTTTCCGCTGTTCCTTTGATTATCGTACCACCCTGGCTGACATGCATGACAGTTATTTTTCTGTAAAGCTAATACCAATACAGCAGCAGTTTGGAACTGACTTATTTTTAAGGTGTGGATGGTTTGGAAGTCTCTTTTGATATAAGGAGATTTGGATGTACCCTTGGACTTTGAACGGAGACTTGTGTGTACCTGTTGTTGTCGGGCGTGTAGACGTTGATCCGCAGACAGTCCTCGTCGACGTAGTACTCTCCAGGCTCCACCGGCAGCGGGCAGGCCGGGCCGTCCTCGCTCGCGTCCACCTCCGCCGTGTACGTCATCATGTCGACTGGTGGCTGAAAACGTTTTAACAATTAGTACTTGCTTGAAGCAGTGGTTTGACCTAGTTTGGTCTCTCAAGTACACTCATCTTGGGTAAATAAAGACGCAACTTGTTAGTAAGAGTATCTTTCAAGCTACGAACGCTATTGTTGTTAAATCAGTGGTGCCAATTTTTCAGCCACCAAATTATAATTCACAAGAGTAATTAATAATAATAATAAAAATCTTTATTGCCAGTGACCGGGTACACAAAGAAACAAAAATTACATAACAAATCAAATTAACAATAAGTAAATACACAAGTTTAGCAACGGGTACCAATCTCAGCGTGTGCTGGGCTCGAGTGCTCAGCGCTGTGTTGCAGAAAGGCCCCTATGTGGTATATCGCAGCCCCTGCGCGAATACAATAGGTATCTAATATTACAAGAAGGAAAACAAAACAAAAAAAAAAGAACTGTTAAAATTAAAAATAGCTAAAAAGGAATTTATAATAGTACTTATCAAGATGTGTGTGTGTGTGTGTGTGTGTGCGTGTTGGCGTGAGTGTCTATTTTTCATCGGGGGTTTTTCTGTTTCTCTAACAGGTGGTTATGAACAAGTTTCTTGAACCTTAATAGCGGCATAGGCATTCTAAATGGTGGTGGTTGGTCATACCAGACTTTACTGGCAGCAAATTTAAGTATACTCAGGTACTAACTCGTTAATCACCAACTATGAGTATCACGCACTCCTGTTTCTTATAATTAAATGAAGATTCATAGAACCATCTTAAAACCACAACATTACACCAACCGTCAGGTTATGACGTCATTTAGGGAAAACTTCTTTACTTGTGGAATAAATTACTCAGATACCAGAAAAATATTTATAAGTCATTAGTAATCCGCTGGTGACCCAGTATAAGACCATTTATGGACTTGAGCAATGACTGGACGCTTGTGATGAATAGTAAAGACTGCAAGTACAGATACTTGGTGGCAGCAGGTTTTATATGTACTCCGAAATTCGATTTTCGAAGTTCGTTTCATGCCATTTCACTTAAACTCATAGTCTTTAATTTGAGACCGAGAGAGACGTATGATACGAACCTCGAAAACCAAATTTCGGAGCAGCCCCCCAGGATCAGACTTGTGAGACTAACCTGGAAGCGCAGTTCTCCGACGGGCGGCTGCGCGTAGCGGATGCCGCGGTACGCCTGGAAGCTGCGCCCGCGCCGCGACCGCAGCCACGAGCCGCGGAAGGAGCCCGACGGCGTCCGCGTCAGCGGGGCGGGCGAGCTGGGGGGCTCGGGCTTGGCAGGGGGCTCGGTACACGCGCCATGGTCCGTGGGAACTGCGGTTGTGGAACCTGGAATTCAATGAATGAATATTATGGATTACGGATATTTTGAAACTCTTAATTAGGGCCCCATTAGAAGACCACAAAATAGAAGAATATGGCGTTCAATTTTCCAATAGCCAAGGTGTCATTAAAATAAATACAATTAATAAAAGCATTTGGAAGTCCGGTGATGGCAAGAAACATGAAGAAAATAAACGCAATTCACATAATTTACCACTTCGGAATGGTATTTTTAACCTCTCTTTCGGTCGCTACATCGAGTCCATAGCAAACACAGCTGCCTAAAAACTGGGTATCCTTTCCAGGGTAAGACGGTACTTTACCTCTGTTGCGAACTCTTTACCTTTTTGATACTTTTTATATATTATTTTAATTGCTTTTTTTTTAAATCTTACTTTGTCATGTTTTGAAGAAGTAGTAAAGGATCAGTCGTGTTTGCTGGTGTTCTCATTTTATTACATTTTCTTTAATATTCATACAGTCCACAGTTCGTTCACTTCAACCTCGGAGCAGCTTTTAAATCTTTATAAAGCTCAAGTTCGCTCTACCATGGAATACTGTTCCCATCTCTGGAATGGGTCTGCTAGATGTCAGCTGGATGCCTTGGACTCGTTGGAGCGCCGAGCGAAGAGGATCATAAGCAGAGACTCACTCGTGGAGGCAAATCTTCCGAGCCTCGAACACCGTAGACGAGTGGCCTGCCTCTCGGTTTTTTATCGGTTACATTTCGGTGAGTGTGCGGAGGTTTTACATAACCTAATAACCCCCCCCCCCCCCTACCCTTTTCCGTCACCGAACGACTAGGCGCGGCGAGCAGTTTCACCCTTATGTTGTAGATATTCCTCCATTAGCATTACGCACGAAACGGTTTGCCTCCTGTTTCATTATGCGGACAGATAAGGAGTGGAACTCTCTGCCGAGGTCAGTTTTTCCGGAACGCTATAATTTGGACATCTTTAAGGCCAAAGTGAACAGACACCTTCTAGGCAAATGTGTACCATTTTAGGCCTCATCTTCGCCTTACATCAAGCGAGATTGAGGTCAAACGTAAGCCTATTTTATGTAAAAAAAAATTTAGTTATCAGCTATCAAAAATCAGGTAGTAGACAAAACATCACGAGACTCCACGACATGAAGTAACGTCGTAGTTGCAAATCATCGATTCTAATTTCGGAGAGCCCCAGAGCTCTGGTCTGCTCCAAGTCACACGAAGAGGTTATATACCTGCGTGGTCTTGGTGGTACGCGGCTGCGTACGCGCAGAGCACGAGCAGCAGCAGCAGCTTCGTCATGGCTCGGGGACGCTCGGGCGACGACTGGCGGCGGCGGCGCGCGTGCCGTATTTATGCGGAGTGACAAGCAAGGATGCGGTTGCGGACGTTGCGGTGTTTTGCTGTTGCATGCGGTGTATGTTGTATTCGTCACTTTGATAAACAAAACACAACTCTCAATGGTCAGACGTGTACTCTATTAAATTACCTAGGTACTTGTCGATTTTGGTAATGGTTTCGAGCAGATTACGTTATAATTAAGTACATATGTATATTTAAGTACATATGTACGTAATTTTCCTTGTTTATGTATTTATTTTTTCACTAAGATAAGGTGATTTTTATTTAGCAAATTAATATCATAGGTAGTTCAAGTTATGAGTTACTAGCTGTTGCCCGCGACTTCGTCTGCAAAGAATTCGTTTATCGCTATCCCGCGGGAACTACGCAATTTTCCGGGATAAAAAGTAGCTTATGTGTTATTCCAAATCATAAACTATGTCTGTTCCAAATTTCATCCAGATCCGTTAAGCCGTACTGGCGTGAAAGAGTAACAAACATCCATACATCCATACATCCATACTTACAAACTTTCGCCTTTATAATAGTAGTAGGATATGACGATAACTAGGTTTGAGAGCAAACTGCAGGTGATAGTTAATAGGTATGTTACTGACGTACATATAAGTAGCTACCTGTGGCTCGTTTCTCGCACGTTATATTTTCATTGCATTGCTGTGCTGTCCAAAAATATATCTTTCGAAGACTTTATCTGGGAGCTGCAGTGCTGCAAGGCAATCAAGTAGAACTCGTCCGAACAATCGCCTTGAATGAGGAAAATAAAATGCACGCGTCGGGAATCCCGCGCGGTCGACTTCTTGGCTGCGTTAATGTCCATTGCTGGTTCACAAGGAAGAGCGCAGTGTCTGTTGTTGTAGGATAAGCAGTGGAAACGGTATATGACTAATTTTACTGATCCTACTAATATTATAAATGCGAAAGTTTGTGATGATGTGACGATGTGACGATGTGAGTAAGTGAGTGTGTATGTTTGTTCCTTCTTCACGCTAAAACGACTGGACGGATTTGGATAAAATTTGGAACGAAGATAGCTGGTACCCTAGATTGAAACATAGGCTACTTTTTATCCCGGAAAATTGCACAGTTCCCGAGGGATAGCGATAAACATGTCAATTGCTAATTCTACGCGGACGAAGTCGCGGGCAGAAGCTAGTAGACTCATAATGTTTTAACGTATTTAGAACATCTTGAAGAAATGCATCGTTTTTCCTTCTATTATACATATGTATACCTAACTGTATAAGTATTAGTGACAACAACGGACCGTGTTAGCGGTAAGTACTAAGTACCTAACTACCTACATTGTTGTAGTTTATTTATTTACTTATTATTAATTCATTATATTTTATTAATTTCGTTTGCACCCTAATTAAAGGTGAACACAGTCATCATTTTCAAATTTGTGGTAAGTAAGTATTACCTAGTTGGGTGGTGGGGGGTGGTGAGCTTTTTGGTTAGGATTTAACGAAAGTGGCTACGTGTTTTTTTCCCGTTTCGTCATCACTTTGTGCTCGTCCGGATCGCTAACACCCTAATCCTGCCGCCAAGCAGTAGTACTTGTGCAGCTGTGTTTTGGTGCGAAGAGTAAGTAAGGACTGGCTCTGTTGGCTGGCAACAAATCTTAATTCTTTTGTGTTGTGGATGTCCATGGGTGTTGGTGATTACCATCTAATCTACTTGCTCGAATGCCTTCCTTGTTGTATATTAATAATTAAGCTGTTCTGTGTATCTGAAAGCATTTGTAGGTAATCTACCTATTTAGAGATATAGGGTTTTGGTTAAAGTTACGGGGATAGATGTATGTACAGCCAAGGGCATAAGTATATATATGTATATGTACCTCATCTAATCTATCTAATACTTTTAAACGAGCAATTCTTAGGTATTATGCAGGGGGTTTCGGGGGCGATAAATCGATCTAGATAAGTAGGTTTCATTTTAAGAAAACGTACCAAATAAATAGCAAGCAAAGCTCGGCCATCCAGTAACTTCACACCTTCATGTCACAATCAATAAGGTCTGTAATACATTATACGAGTATATTTGATATGAAGACTGTTTCGTTGTATTTATGCAACGCTATAATTAGGAACAAAGCTAATTAATTAGTTACCTGCACTTGCTTCTAGTAGGTAGGTACTTAAGTAGAACTGTTATTTTCCAAGATGTGTCACCAACGTCTTGAGTTCCCCGGCACAGGTTTACTAATATCTAGCAGTAACAGCTGACAGCCACGTTCCACTACAACTCACTCACCATCAAGCTATTTTCTCACAGATTAGGTTTTTTACAATCCCTGCTAATAATTATAAAAGCAAAAGTAACTCTGTCTGTCTGTCTGTCTGTCTGTTACGCTTTCAGGCCTAAACCACTGAACCGATTTTAATGAAATTTGATACCTACTGAGATAGTTTTAATCCCGGAAAATTGCATTGTTAGCTAATTGTAAAAGAATTCTGCGCAGACGGAGTCGCGGACAACCGCTAGAGTATTTTATATAAAAGTAGGTAAGTATGTGTAAACAATATTCATGTAAAATATAAAAGCATTGTGAAAAGCTAACCTGGGGTGCTACCGGTATCGAATTATTATCATTACTTATATGCAGGGGCGTAGCTACCGCCGTATCTGCCGTATCAATTATACGGGGCCCCCGGGCCACGGGGGCCCCCGACGTGCGTAAGCAAAAATAAATGTGAGAAATCTTTACCCTTCATAAGGGCCCCCAAATATTTTTTTATACGGGGCCCCACCAAGGCACGCTACGCCCCTGCTTATATGTAAATATGACAGGTGGTCACCTCGTGCAAGGTCTGCCAGTCTTACTACCAGTCTTACTACCAGTCTTACTACGTGCTCGCACTGTCGTGTTCTGGCTTGGAGAGTAAGACAGCCGGTGAAATTATTGGCACACTATTCTATCCTAGCCCGCTTAGGCTGGCAACGCATCTGCAATCCTCTAGTGTTGTGGGTGTCTATGGGTGGTGGTGCTCGCTTACCATCAGGTGGCCCACTTGCTCGTTAGCCTTCCTTGTCGTATAAAACGAAAATATCGCCGTAGCAAAATAAAGTTCAGCTAGCTTATTAGGTAAGTAACTGGCTCGCAATCGCCATCGTGTTCATTTTGACAGTTCTTGTATGAATGTGACAGCTAGCTGATTCCGATGCCAATTGTCAGCCCATACATGAACTGTCAAAATGAAAACGATGGTGATCGCGAGCGAGTTACGTAATAAGCATGCTGTTCATTTAGTTGGTGGCACTCCTATTGTTAACCCACTTTTATGTCAATGATGTACTACAAGTTGCTAGTTTATTTAATCAGGAGTTTCTCGTTCTCGACACTTAGTACTTCATTCGGCTTAGAAATTCCTTTGTCACCCCATGGTCCAAAGGCATTTGGAAAACTTAAATCACCAACGATTATTTTGAGTTACAATTACAAGACAATGTATCAGCCTTTATTGTTTCCTGTCTGCACGGCTAGCACAAGAGCGCGCTGTCTTCGCGCGCGAGATAGACTTCCGTTTCTTTCTAGAAGACAGGCACTTAGTCTATCTCGCGCGCGACACAACTTTCGTGCTCACTTGCGCTAGCATGCTGTTTAGAAACTGTCACGAGAAATCTCGCAGCTCTTACTTGTCTTGGTTGACTTTACTGCCTACTAATTCAAAAGAACGCATGTCCAAAAAATGGATTTAGTATTAATTACAACAAACCAGATAACTCACGTATAAAAGCCGAGGGAATACTCCGACAATTGTTTTATGCGTACCTAATTGTTTTTGTAATGTTTTATACGTGAGTTATCCGGTTTGTTGTAATTATGTTTGAGTCTCACGGTAGTTTGATGTTGAAAGAGATTTTAGTGTTTCCTAAACTTAAAACCTTTGAGCTATGAAACAGATACGCGACCTTTTAAATTGAATTAGGATGGCAGTAGGTATACAATATGATCATTGACGCAGTGTGCAAAACCAAATTCAGTCGTCAGGTTTGACCGCCCGCCATTAGGTATAGTACCTATACCATTTTCATTCTTACCTGTCCTATTTGGTAAACAAAATTTTAACCTCAAAACGTCTCATTTTTGTTATTTTTTAAATATTTCATCGTAAATAAAGGAGCTGGAGATAAAATATCAGCAAAATTATGTACAAAATATTACCTCAGGTTTATTTGATAACATAATACACCTTATTTTTTACAAAAATTTGCACATTGAGGTTAGAATTTTGTTTACCAAATAGGACAGGTACCTAAGAATGAAAATGGTATAGTAGTTTTTGGAGTTGATTTTGAGACAGCGTACAGTCACATTCTCGGCAAAATAGGCAAGTACTTAAATAATGAGCCCGTTGATGTCTTTTGTTTGGAAAGCAAACAAAGTCATATGAAGGTTAAAAGAAACTGTATAGATAGTTTATGTTAATCTTGTTAATGTTTCACCACTGAGATCTATTTATGAATTTCGGTAAGAATATCCTACAGCTCTGACAGCCCCCGGCTACACAGCATCCTGTACTTCTCCCCGGCTCTAGTCTCACACTCATACCTCAAAAAAAAACAACTACTTATAATGAAGTTTGACCAACATGCGGATCCGGCGTAAAGAAAATCGAAATCTACTTATACTTATACTATACACAATTTTGATTTGAGAACGACGAATTTTTCTTGGTGCTGTTGATTGGTTACTGGCCTAAAATATTCTAATGTTTCTCATATTTCACATAATTTACATCGGAATTTCCTAGTAAACAGTATAAAGCTGGTTTTCTGACAGTGCAGTGGCATACAAAACAAACCCGTTGGTACAGCACCGGCATCCGGGGGCAAAAATAAACTCGACGTCCAACGGCCGGCAAGTGGGGCAGCCTTGTGGTAAAATATCGTCAGCGAAGTTCGTTCAACATAACCATATTAAACTGGACTTTCACAACTATACGATCTCAGAATCCCGCTAGAGCCGAGTTCCGTTCCTTCCCTCGCGCCGGCCGAACGCATCGGACCATCGTCTCGATTTAAAAAAAAACTTTCGCGCCAAAGAAACGTCAGTTAACTTTTTAATTTAGCGCTCCTCGATGGTGCGGTGAACTGTGTTTCAGGTATTGTGTTTTGCGTCTCGATTTGGGGAATATGACGCGACACCACCTTGTTTGTTTGGTAAGTTTTTATGGAATAACTGTCCGTCCGTGCATGCCCTTACATGTATATAGATCACAGAAATACTGTTAGGTAGGTTTTCCTACGCCAACACAGTAACTAAAATCTAAAGGTTTTAAAAATAATTATTAGGTACTGAAACTTCATGTACCATGTTCTTGAACGTCATTATAAATAAATAAATAAATAAAAAATAAAAATCATTTATTTCAGGACCAAAATCCCATAGAATTCACATCATTACATTACATTAAAATATTAACTTAGGAAATGGAAAATAATAACTATATTTCTCTCGTCTTTATTTTTATTTTTTTATATGAATAGGAAGACAAACGAGCAAATGGGTCACCTGATGGTAAGCGATCACCACTGCCCATAGACACCCGCAACCCCGGAGGGATCACAGATGCGTTGCCAACCTAGGGGGCTAAGATGAAATGCCTCTTGTGTCCGTAATTACACCACTAATTATAATTAATTAATTAAATGTATCACTAATTTTATTTTATAATTATCAATCGTCCACACCGGTAGTCCGTAAGTCGGTAGGGTAAAACACCCTATCATTGGCACTCAATACACAACACCATTGACATTATAATGTTACACTTAAAAAATTCATTGCACTATCAAAAACAAGCTGGGAAATTCAGCCTGTTGTTCTAAATGTTCGAGTGCAACGTTCATATTATTTTATTATACTCTATATTATTATATTATTATACTCGAAATTCTAAGGAAAAATCGGAAGCGATTCCATCCGTTCGAAATCGACTCACGCAAATAAATTAAGTCATTTAGTGACTCACAGAATAAATTTTAGTTCTAAAATGAAACACGTGCCGTTCTACATTAGTTTATTTACGTAGAAAAGAAGAAAGTGCAGCAAAAAATGGAGATGTGGCGAGAATGCGGAGAAACGCCCCACAATGCGCCCGCGCCGGCCGGCCGGACGCGCAGACGTCTAAACACGGAAACGGACAAAATAGCTAATGAAATTGTTGAATTTTGTAGACAGACTGACCAAATTATTCCACAAAAAGGACACGCGATCAGTTAATTCGTTTACTTAATTACCCATTCAGAAGAGTGTATGTATTAGTGATCAATTTTAAATAGTTTTAAAACTTATTTGTTCCGGTTATCCGGTCTTTTTCTCCCGATATCAAATTTTGATAAAGCAAAGCCGGAATATTACGTTAATGTCGTGTCAAAAATTGTAAAAAATTGGTTGAGTAGTTATTAAATTAAGCGTAAACACATAACAGGCAGATAGAGAATTGTTTTAAAATCCATTTTAATGTATTCTTATATCTTATATCCCCCATAGTCATAGTATATTTTCTACCAAAATCTTTAATTGTGCAGATTTATTCAGTCATCTGTTTTATCACGAATTGGTTTAAAGAATGCGGGCATTTCTTAACTATAAATCCGTGAGTGGCTCAAATATTTAATATTTTAATAACCATTTCAATTTACCACTTACTTAGTATTTAGTTTGTTTTTGCGGTAAGTAGGTACCTACTTTCTTTACCTAGTAGCCTAACGAGGTTCCCTAATAATTAAAAATCCACTATCAAATTTTGGACTGTAGAGCGATCGGACTCGTCTCAAGATTTTGTTTATTTGTCTCGTGTCGTCGATATATTCACAAACGTGCGAGAAGGAGGTCGGAGCGTGGAATGCGCGGTCCCGTTCCGTCCGTTACAGCACCATGCATATTGCATGAACGCGCGCAGGCGCAGGGCCCATCTTGATCCTTTTCAAATGGTGGCACTTGGTTGCTGTGGTGCCTGTGGTTCAGAGGTCTTATAAAAATGAAATGTCAATTTGTAGCTTCAATACACGGGCCACTGGTTTCAATTTCACGAGGTACCCAGGTAGGTAAAAGAAACCAAATATACATTAAAGAACGGGCGAGTTTTAGGGCATTATTTTATTTTTGATTCTACACGATCTTTGTTAAGTTATATTAAGTATAGACAAAATACATTAAACAACTTAACAAGACACTTGTTAAAACAAATTCAAATAACGATGAAATAGGAATGCTATTTGTAGACACGACGGATGATTATCATGGAAAGCATCAAACGAAAATTACAAATAATTATGTAAAGATGATGTAAGTAAAGAAAGGCTGCGGTTTGCACGCCACAAATACACGGACCCGCAGAAACGTCTGTTAAAATGGTAAAAAGGTAAAACCTATTTTTCAAATGTTTGCGAAACATCACCATCGTTTTATTTTCGCTCAACTTACAGCCCTCTCATAATGAGAGGGCTTTAGCTGTAGTTTCCACACAGGCCGCGAATTCGAAACTTGACGCACTCCATAGGTTTCATCGCACGATATTTTACTTCACGAAAAGGGTGTTCCAGCTTACATTCTGAAAACTCCGATTTTCCCGAAGCCACGACTCTCTGCTTGAGAGGTCAAACCATTAGGCCGCACGCATTTTCCCACCTTAGTCCAATTTAATCCAACTATACGCTACTCCATGCATATTTCTATCTCTCGACGCCTTCACGCAAGCCTACGAATACACCAATTAACAACAAAGTCCAGCAGACAGCTTAACGAGATGCCTCTCGTAAATGAGTTGACCTCGAGACCCAACGGACGACCTCACCTGATTATATACAGACCACGACCCACCGGCCAGTGGGCAGGCGAAAGACGTCACAGTCCTTCCAGTTTACTACAACAGGTTCTTTGGGGTCAACAGCCTCATTTACAGAAATTTTAGTTACAGTTTTCGTAAATTTGGATGTAAGGTCAGGCACTCGCAGGTAGGGGTGACTTTGGACACTTGCAACTGATAGCGGAAGAGCGCCATAAAAGGCACCGCCTATATCAGATACCTTGACTAAGTTTAGTATCAACCCGGTAAACATTCCATTTATGCAGATCGCTGATATGCGATTGATAAGCAGGATCTCGGTCAGTTGTTTACCACTTTCCCGAGATGGCGCCTCTGAGTCATCGCATTGTCGCTGTCGGCCTGTGATCGGCTGGACTAGGTATCGGGGTCGAGTTTCAATGGGATATTTAGCTGGACAATGTGGCTGAATGGCTGTCGTGACCGGCGACCGAAGACGGAGGATTTGAAGATGCACAAGAGTTAGTGAATGAGCGATCATAGTTGGATTGTAAGGGTATTGTCGTGGCTTCTATAAAAGTTTGCTTATTTTTAAGGCAAAGCGATGTCTGAACGAGGTCGTCGAGGTCAATGTCGAAATTCCAGTATATGAAAATGTTGAATGTTCGTTAATTCTTTACTCAAACGTTACAGATTTAGTGGAGGTCTACAAGTTATAATGAGCATATAACACCTATCTAAGAACCACCGCTAAGCAAACACAAACCTAATACAGAAAACCGCATCTAAATCGGTCTGACCGTTCTCGAGATAAATGGGAACATTCGTTTGCGGACAAACACACACACACACACACAACCTATCACCCTAAACGCATATACCTTCTCCGTTCCGTCGTGGGTAAAAAAACATTTTGCTATCATGAATCGAGTATTTTACTTCCCGATTTTTGTACCTATTTATATTTACGGTAAAGCCGTTTGAAAACAAATCAAACATTAACCTTGAAATCGTACTCCGTTACCAACGAGCTTTGGATTAAGCAGCTTTTTAAATAATAAACACTTAGCTTAGATACACTTAAAGCACAGAATATATAATAGTACCTACTAACGTACTTATAAAGTATCCGTACAGCTAACAAATTTTTCTGTCTATTGTTTTGACATAGTTTTCTCTGTTTTCACTTTTCGTCGTGGATAAAAACACCTAATTACCTATTTACTTTTTTACGAAAGAAACCGCTCGTTTTCGAGGCGTTCAACGTAACCGCAAATGATCCGACTTCACTGGCAAGGCAACTAGCAGACGGCGCCGCGCCAGGATCACGTGCCGCGACAAACTTATCACTGCTGCTGACGAATCATCATCAATCTCCAGTACTTATATAAAAGTCCAAGTTCTTGGCCACTAGGCCCGTGTTTGAACTCAACCCTCTCCTTGAGTGGCAAGTGGCAACCAAAGAGGCAACATCAAACCGGGTGTATTATGTAGTATACGTATACCGTATAATCAAATGGTCGAATTTTTTAAAGTCTAATGTAATGTTTGGTCAAATGATGACTTTTCAACTAAAATGAGTTCCTAAGCTGCAATTAATGACGCTGCATGACTTTGTTGTTTTTAAATAAGCTCTATTTTGGCGACCGCGTGTTTAAGTACGTTAGTGCGGCATGTAGGGTAAACGGCCGACACGGTGGCTGCTCGGATTAACATTACCTACTCTAGTTTTACTTTAACACTTTCTTAATGTTTGTTTTATGCTAATTACGTTTCAAGTAGGAAATAATATGTCAGGGAACATTCACGATGTAATTTGGGTGAAAAATGATAGACCGCTTATTACCGTTTCAGATTTATCCTATTGCACGGACTTCATCTGCAAAAGATTCGATGACTCTATCACAGATATCAAAGATTTTTGTTTGAGGGGATTGTATTGTACTGAATAAAATACAATGTCCACTAAAATCACCTAAGTGATCTTACTGGACTTGGCGTCCAATCAGGGGCGTAGCGTGCCTTGGTGGGGCCCCGTATAGTAAATTATTTGGGGGCCCTTATGAAGGGTAAAGATTTCTCACATTTATTTTTGCTTACGCACGTCGGGGGCCCCCGTGGCCCGGGGGCCCCGTATAATTGATACGGCAGATACGGCGGTCGCTACGCCCCTGCGTCCAATATAATCAGCTGGGTGATCCACTCATAAGACGTTGCGGATTCTACGCGTATGTCATAAGCATTTCGCGCTTGAAGTCATTGTCCACGCGTAAAACTGTAACTGGCTGGATGGAATAACATTTGCACATCGAGTTAGCGCCAGCGGCGACGTGTGTCTGTTGTTTGGTTATTAGCGAGCTTGTGGACCGAGAGTTGAACGGCACTATGACAACCATTTAGTTTTAACACACCTGCGTCAAAACTAACGCCACGATCAAACGTCCTATAAGGATCTGCACACATTGTTGTTATATGATAAGGTTGTAGAACCAGAATATCTCAGTAATCTCGACACGTACCTACTGGTCTCTCTGGTCTAGACTACACATACATACATACATACATATCGTTACGCCTCTTTACAGACTACACTGGTTTGAAATATCTTGATCTAAGACAAACTCGCTATTAAGCGATAAGACCGCCTATTGTATACTTTGTTCTATGTTTCTGTATTGTTTTGTACTGATTTGTGGTGTTCAATAAAGAGTATTTGTATTGTATTGTATTGTAAACTCTTATAATAATTACGTAGGCAGGTGATAAAATAATGTTTGATCGTAGTATATTGAATTACACCACACGATAAATTTCGTGGCAATAGCAAACATGAGAGAGGCACATAACCGACACTAATATCATAAAGAGGATAGATTTTGTTTGTTTACATCTCCGAAACTGCTGGACCGATTTGGAAGTCTTTCACCATAAGAATCCTACATTATTCCTGACGAATAAAGGCTATATATCAGGGGTGGCCAACAGGTCGATCGCGACTGTTAGTCCAGTCGATCGTAGCAAGGCAAAAAATATTAATACGTAGACCAGACTGCGCAACGTGTTGCATTTAAGGTTTCATGAAGTATGTAATTGGTAGATCGCGCAGGGTTTTGTTAATAAACAGGAGATCTTGGGTCTAATCAAGTTGGCCACCCCTGCTATATTTCATTCTGGGCGGATGAAATCACGGACAGCAGCTAGTTAAATTATTAAAGTGGTCTATCACACTTCGAATTCTTTGCAAGCCATCTATAGTCTATAGTGAATATATACCTAAAGTGTATTGGAAATATATGAGGTGTTGATCAATTAATACCAAGACAGGTTGTGGAGCGTTCCCGCTACTCGACACCCGGGCTTAACCTCGGTTGAACCACAGTCCGTGGTGTGTGGTGTAGAGTGTAGAGCAAGCAGCCAAGTGGCCGCGCGTTAATGGGTGAAGGTCAGCGGTAACGGGACGGCGTGACGTCACGCGCGGGCGCACCGCGCGGCGCATGCGCGTCACACTAGGCGCATATGCTGTACGGTCGCGTAGTTACCGGGATTGTTGAGCCACTTGCCACTGTTCGCAATTTAGCCGTGTAATCAATGCCCGGTGTTACCGACTAGCTGACAGCTATTCAATTTGCATTACACGGCTAACTTACAAACGTTGGTAAAGTGGCCAACCGGTTCGTCACTGTAGGGTAGGCGTACGATAATACAGCAGGCCATCACGACACATTAAAAAAAGAAGTCCTCCCACCGGGTCTGTCTGTCAATCCGTCTTTCTGTCTGTCTGTGTCACCAGTTTTGTAATATTGGAGGTTATTACAGCATTGCAAAGTTAATTATATTATTTACTAGCTGTTGCCAGCGACTTCGTCTGCAAATAATTCGTTTATCTCTATCCCGCGGGAGCTACGCAATTTTCCGGGACAAAAAGTAGCCTATGTGCTATTCCAGACTTTTCTCTATCTATGTGCCGAATTTCATCCAGATCCGTTGGGCCGTTCTGGCGTGATTGAGTAACAAACAAACATCCATCCATCCATCCATTTAGATTGATCAAATTACCTACCTAACTAACCTACATTATTCTGAAATAAATTTATGTATGCGTATTCCCATCTAGAAATAGTCCGCCAAATTTGTTAGTATGTACATACAATTGTAAAATTTTTAAAGTTTAATTTGACAACGTATCGATCCATCCCCGTATATAGGGTAGACGCACCCATAGCCGGCTGCTTGCCGTCGTTAGTTGTTAGTACTGGGAACCGTCGCGCTCTGGTTGCCATAACGGCGCCACTGTGCACGCCGCGTGACTGTCATGCCGCCCGCCTGCTGTAAGCACTGTAATGTTATCAGCGCGCTAGTGTGTGACAGGGAATGTTAGACCGTGTGTTACAGCACGAGTAACACGATTAAGAAAATTATCAAAGGATGCTTACATAAAGAGTTATTGTATTGTATTGTAAATGGCAAATTCATTATCTTAGTGAAGTTTTCTGTTTTGCTTTTAATTTAAGTATTCTGTTTATCAATTACTTTTTGATTATTACCTTTACCTAAAAAAAAACAGGAAACGTAAAAAATAAACGTAGTGTTCTTTATGGTTTCTAGTGCCATTTTTAAGCACTGATCATCGATAAAGGCAGTAACAAGAAAAGTGGCTATTCCTTTTAATTTTTATCAACTCTTTCTTGCCAAAAATAATCTAAATCCTTTCCCTCTAGGTACTTAGCATTGAATTATTGAACCATATCATCTAACTAATATTATAAATGCGAAAGTATGGATGGATGGATGGATGGATGTTTGTTTGTTACTCAATCACGCCAGAACGGCCCAACGGATCTGGATGAATAGATAGAGAAAAGTCTGGAATAGCACATAGGCTACTTTTTATCTCGGAAAATTGCGTAGTTCCCGCGGGATAGCGATAAACGAATTCTTTGCAGACAAAGTCGCTGGCAACAGCAAGTAACTGATAAACTGTACTTAGTCACTGAGGTGTAAAGATATTTATAAAAAGTCGCCTCACACACCTTATCTGTCACTTCGCATTAGTGCACTGCGCGTGGGTCGGCAGTAAACGTGTGCGCCGACGCCGACGCCAAAATCTACGGCGGCGGGCGCCGGTCAAAAATCGGCAAGCCTACTCCGGACTAAATAAATCGCAGTTCGTTTCGTGTCATTCCGCTCACACCAATAATCATTAATGGAAGAGTAATCGAGACGAGACGATATGACACGACCTTTTAATTTCAAATTTTGGAGTAGCTCCCCCAGCTCTGCCGTAGTAACTGTCACCAGCGGTCGGCGGCGCTCGCGCAGCCTTATTTACATATTTATGTGTGAAGCCGTAAAACGTTTTATAAACGTTGACCTGAAAATATATTATAAATAGAACTGAGATACTTAATTATATCAAAATACAGGCCAAGAAGGTTGGGAGAAGCTTTTTACACCGAACGTCAAATCTAGAGCATGATATAATTTGTGTAACAATAAAAGGATGCTTTATAAAGCATTGTTAGGTACTGAAAGTGTGTAATCGAGCTTATCGAGCTAATGTTAGAAATTGTTTGATGTCTAACAACCGCTAGTTGCAAGTTTGAATAGAATCTTTGTATTGTACCGCTATGATTGTCCGTGATTATGATTACTTTATTGTTTCTTGACTTACGCATCTTCAATTTTCTAAAAAGAAAACGGCTCGTACCATCGGCATCTCGGACAGACGCACAACCGGCCTCTGTTCGCGTAACTCGTCAGTGAGTCCAACTAGTGTCGTCTCCGTTTTCCCTTTCACGTTTTCTTTTTATTTACCGTCTTTAGAGTTAGGTATTTGTCATTAGCAATCGGCATCAAGTCCCGTTGTCGCATTCCAAGCATTTCGCCAACGTTGTGCCGAATACCGGCCTACAAATACATATGTTTATAAAATTATGGTGCAGCTCGCTAAAGACAGTTATCTTAACCCATACCTTTAGTATTGGATTAATAATTTGCTTCGGGTCTTGTCGTCGATGTATAGTTACAAAAAATATTTCGAGCAGACGCAAAAACCTTATTATCCGGAAGTAGGGTAATTGCACCAAGACGGGAGCCGCCGAATTTCGTAATTAAGTTTTTGAAATTACGTACCTACCAATAGAACGTGTACCATTCCATAAGGACATTTATATAGCCATCACATTGAAAGGGTATAAGCCAATAGACATTTTTTTCTTGTGTCGCGTAGGGATAGCTTTGTTGTACATAGTCGTAATTTATGTACCAATTATTAGATTTATAACAGTTAGGTATTAAATTACAAATTACGCACGATAAGCTTCTTGTCAGTTACGAGGTTTGAACGCATGAAATTATAAGGTGTAATAATTTCTCTCTTCTGTAATTTGCAATGATGAGAATTTATGTGCTGTAAATAGCATAGTAAAATTCCTAAATTCCTAATAGGTAATTTTAAACGACTTAACAGAGGAAGTCGGAAAGCCCTTTAGAACGAGTTTCCCGCTAACTTTATTCTCCAAATAAACCTCGATTCCGGGGCTCGGCTTTCACTACTTTCAAAGTTACAAATAGGTCGCTACAAAACCACAGACAGTAAATTGGGCAATTTCTAAAGTGTACATGCAACGGACATGGATGTCGCAATTAAAGTTCTCGTAAAATGCGAGAGGAATGCTGGCGCCGCATGCGATGCGAAGAAAGTTTTTTTTGACACAATCTCGATTGCGGGGCATTAGTGGAATACTTAATGACATCATAAATTTAATGGCGAGTGTCATACGTTTTGAGAGCCGTTCGGTTAAATGGTGGTAAGTGACACTCTCTCTGCGTCACACGTAACTTGCCGGGACTGGAAAATCATCTCGATAATTTAGCTGCGCTCTAAAACCTCGATAAACTTTTTCTTCATCATAAATATCTATTTAAATCTGGTTTCAGTACAGGTTCTGGTACAGTACTACCAGAAGTATTGTGTATCTAGACTTTACGTGCCTGCATACCAGTACAGCAGGAACAACACTGGAAATGCAACGCTTTATTTTGGAAGTGGTTTTGTACTTAGACACTACCTACCTCTCTATTACGAATAGGTAATTTTCAGTTTTATACCACTCTCACCACTGTAATTTTAATTTTGACAGCCTAGCTAAATAGAACTTATCAACGGACTATGAAGTTTTCGAAACTTTGAGACCGACCGTCACTTAAGGTTCTCACAAAAAACTAGCCCTGTTATGCTTCCATTCTCCTTTAAAGATTTGAAAATAGGTAGCAAATGCCATTTTAGGTAGGTACATAATTTGAGAACAACCTGGGCCATTAACGCGATGATCAATCATCTGTCATCATCAGTCATCACCCGTCATTACCTAGCTTCTCTGTTGATCAAAGTGGGCTAATGTGATGATGATCAATAGAAAATTTCACTGTCGAAAAAACATCTCTAACTCATTTAAATTTGTACACAAATAACAAAAATTAATGAAATTTGCAATGGGCTGGCGGCTGAGGTCTTCCCATCAACACAATACATCTATGTGTCAGACTAACAATAACAAGGGTACCGTAGCTGTTCGTAGATTTTAGTTTGAAAAAATCCTTGCAAGGAAAAGTAGGAGCAATCGTGAAACTGGAGAAATGCTGCCTAGGTTGGTGAATTTATATCGACTAGTGTTAGACATTACCTATCGAGGCTCTGTACAATTAAACCAGGTCAATAAATCAGCTGTAATTACGGTTTTTATTATTGAGATTTCTCTACCTTTGAATACTTCGCTAGAAAACGTGATGCTAACAAAGGTACTTATAACAATTTACAAGTGGAATATTCTAATGTTGGCCAGGCCACGTCAGGTTGAGAATTTTCTGCACAATGCATGAATGTGTTTATAAAACTTATGACATTTGTTCGCCCGGGTGGACGCTAGCGTTTCATGCCAAGAATCCTGGCTCCACTATCTAAGTAACTAAAGAACTTACAAAAGAAAGTTTACGTACACTAAATCTATTTTTAAGCAGCCAAAACATTGAAATTTTTAGAATTGTGACTTTTATATAAATTAAATGTAATGGGATTTATATTTTCTTCTGCTGTATATAACTATGTCCTGCACCTATCCTATAGTTTAGTGTTTTTCAGGGTGTGATTCTTTTCACATGGAGTTATTTTATTTTGCTCTCCTTTGATATTGTATTCTGAGTGGGGGTGATCACTAATCATCATATTTTATAAAAATAAAAGCTTGGTCTGTAAACCTTCGATTCACGACTATTATCTCTATTGGCATTAAAATTAAATACTGTGTTTATGATGAATATGTCTTGTATACGTTGCTTCGTTGATTACTACGCACGAAAGATTATCGTTGTTTGTACAACGGTAGTGTTAATAACGCCGTAAACTAAAGTTAAATACCCGAGTACAGTTAGAGATGTTAATCACAGAGAGCGGCCCCACCCTCTATTGTGGAGATATTATACTCCATGCAGTTCGTAACACTGCCCCAGTTGGTGGAACTAGTTTGTTAGGGCTACCCGGAGAATCTAGGTCTGGCCCTAGATGCTTATTAAGTAGGCGGCTGTAAGCAAGTTGTTTTGTGGTACCTATTAAATAAGAGATAGCAGGTTTGAACTGAGATAAATACATACAAATAAAGGCATTGGCAGCTGTCACAAAACGTAGAATAAAAATAAGATTTGGACAGTGTCCGATATTTGAGTCGTTTACCCTAAGATTTTTTGAGACGAATTACGCGTAGGGGTACATTTAAAAATTTAAGCTCAAAAGTAGATTAACCCCTTGAAATTAAATGAAAGGAAATTTTTATTTGTCAAAGCGGGTGTACAAAATTGGTCTTAAGTTATGATAGGTTAACATTGGATCTCCACATTGTGCCTTTGGACAGGCGAACAAATACCAGATTTAGGTAAGTATTTAATGCATTACGGGTATGATAATCTCAGAATACCGATACTAATACCAAGCACCTTTGTATTATATGGTTTACTCATTTAGGAACTCATTTATACTGTAAAAACATTTGTCATATAGCCATGTCAGCAACATTTTTCTAAATATTTTTAAATTCTTGCTTTTGAACACATCCGGTAGCTTATTGTAAACAGTAATACACATCATGTAGGTGTTCTTGGACGACAGTGCGAGTTTTGCTGCCTTAGTTTACTATCGCAGTTAATAATAAGTACCCGGATGACCGAGCTATGCTCGGTATTTTTTTTGTACGTTTTCTAAAAATGAAACCCATCGATTTATCACTCCCTAAACAATCCATAAGTACTAATATTATAAATGCAAAAGTAACTATGTCTGTTTGTTACCTTTTCACGCTTAAACCAATGAGCCTAGAATTTGGTATACCTACGGATAGTTTCAATCCCGGGAAGGACATAGGCTATTTATGTCTGAATATATATAGCATAGTTTCGACGGGCAGGATAGCGATAACCTGCGATAACCGTATTCTGCCGAAACGGAGTCGCGGTCGACGGCCAGTAGGCTTATTGTCTAACTCGCTCGCAATCGCCATCGTGTTCATTTTGACAGTTTTTATATGAATGTGACAGCTAGCTGATTCCGATGCCAATTGTCAGCCCATACATGAACTGTCAAAATGAACACGATGGCGATTGCGAGCGAGTTAGACAATAAGCCTACAGGTCACGATAAATGAACTAAAAGTATTCCAAACGCTTCTAGAGAGGAGGCGCTACTGTCAAGCTCTTACCACGGCTAAAAAAACGTAGTTCTTCGGCTGACCCTGTGACCTCTACTTGCAGGCGCTGGTGCTGCTGGCGTCGCTGGCGCTGCCGGAGCCGACGTCGCCGGCGCCGGAGGCCGCGACCGCGCAGCCGCGCGCCGACGACGACGAGCCGCCCGAGGGGTACTACGCCTTCGTCGAGTCGCCCAACGCCACGCCGCCCAGGTACGTGGCGCCATCTAAATGAGGCCATAGTAAGCTGCACACCAAGAATTGAAGAACCTGTCGTCTCTGTCGCTCGCGTCTCTGCCTCTGTTCTTTGCAAGTACTTTACTTGCCTCTAACGTCGCACTTGGGAAGCATGACACCACAGCATGACACGTTACTTATAAGTCTGCATGAAAAAAACCTATAGTTACGCCTAGCGAGGTGGTACATTTGAGCATAGCAAAGTGGTTAAATCTGATTCATCATTTGATACATTTAAGTTCTTACCTAAGTATGTACAGGGGCCTTACCATGACCCATGACGTCTTATTTTCGACTCAGTTCAAGTTTTAGCTGTCACTTTTAGTATGAAGCAGACATAGCTGGGCACCGTTAATCAAATAGTTAACTTCGTTCATCGTTAATCCGCTACAAAAAAAGTTAGCTTCGTTAAACGTTAAAGCGTTACATTTCGGAAGAATTAACGCAAGTTAACGTTAATCGTTAATCCGTTAATATACTTATGTAAAATTGCATTTTTATATCGTTGCGTTAGTGAACTTATAAAACCTGTTGGTTTAGGTTATGCGCTAAGTAATGAAATGATCAAACGAAACAAATCTCTTCACAGTTTTCTCACTCGCACGCACCGGCAAAATATATCTAGTTCTAGGTTTAGTTTAGTTTTATTTTTATATCACTCGCTGCCACGCGCCGCCCGGCACTTGTCGTTTCATACTTGTCTGAACCTGTTTTTCGCGCCGCACCGCGGTGCCGTGCGGTAAATGGTAGGCATAGGATTAACGATTAACGGACTTCTGCATATTAACGGAAGTTAACGTGTCCGTTAACATTTTTAAAAGTTAACTTAAAAGTTAATCCGTTAACCAAAATGTTAACTTCGTTAATTAACGATTAACGGATTAACGAGTTAATGCCCAGCTATGGAAGCAGACAGCGAGCGAACCTAAACTGAAGCGCATTAAGACGTCATGGTCAGGCCCCAGTAAAGCGAACTGAATCGCCTTTTTACTACAACATATCATAATGACTTACCATACACCAGCCAAAGAAATGATTGCGAAATTGTATTAGAAAAGGTTTCACAGAGGTAAGTACGTGATTCAGTTTCTTTGACCGTACTGTCGTATTAAAATAATGTTGTTTCCGGGCAGAGTGCGTCCGCCGCCGTACCGGCAGGTGTCGGCGGAGTGTCCGGAGGCGGCGGAGCGCGCGCACGTGTCGGCGCACAACCTCTGCGGGGACCTCAACCGCGGCGTCATCCCGCGGAACCCCATGGGGCAGAACCCCAACGGGGAGCCCTACCCCTTGTGAGTACGCTACCAGCCCGATAAAAAAACGGCCAACACGCGTATAAAGCGGTTCTGTTCGTTTGTGCGAACGCTCGACGTCAGGGCTAGCACGAAGTCGAAGTTAGAAAGACTCAAGGGTTTTTAAGGTGTTTTTAATGTTAGATACGCTCTTTTCGTAAGATGCCCATTCATACCAGTTCGTATCAGCTGAGCACATCGATTGGCTATATGCCTGGACTGTGACCGAGGTCCTCTTGAGATTGTGGAGACAGACCACAACAGAAAGATCTCCAGGCAGATGTTATGCTTCGAGACCGAAGTCCGAAATGGAATTAGAAGTGATAAGAAACTTCGTAGCACGATGCGATGTAGAGTAGAACATGATGTGCGTCACTGGCGCTAGCTACTCATGCTTCGGAGCATTGATGTAGGCGGCCGTTTTCATACAAGTTTCAGAATTTAAAAATATTACGTAGTTCCTACTCAAAATCGAGGGCTCTATAGTAGTTAGATATTGGGAGTTCTGCCCCACTCCCTTGGGCTACGTCTCGCTCCGCTCGCCTTCGCGTCGTGGGGCAGAACTCCCAATATCTAAATGGGACAGAACTCCCAATGGCATAATTCTATAGCAGTGGGACAGAACTCCCAATGACATAATTCTATAGCAGTGGGGCAGAACTCCCAATGGCATAATTCTATAGCAGTGGGACAGAACTCCCAATGGCATAATTCTATAGCAGTGGGACAGAACTCCCAATGGCATAATTCTATAGCAGTGGGGCAGAACTCCCAATGGCATAATTCTATAGCAGTGGGACAGAACTCCCAATGGCATAATTCTATAGCAGCGGGACAGAACTCCCAATGGCATAATTCTATAGCAGTGGGACAGAACTCCCAATGGCATAATTCTATAGCAGTGGGACAGAACTCCCAATGTCATAATTAAATTAATATGGTTTTAGGGTTGAATTCTGATTGTCTTCATAATAATTTGTCTTCCCTTATTACAATGCGAGACTTAATGATCTAAGTGCGCTCTGATTGGTCAACCGCACTCGATGAGCCAGAACCCCCACAAACACACTACTAAGCATATTATTTACATTTTGTCTTTCAAGTTTGTTGCACGTGCTCATTGGTAACATGAAATTCATAAAACAACCTCAAAGATTGCAGTTGGATGTCGTTTGTGCTTCTCACAATAAGCGAGATTTTCGACATGGCTCACTTTTACCTAGCAATATTCGGTGTTTAATATGCGGCCCGTCTAACTGTGGAAAAACCAATTTAATTGTTGGTTTGCTGCTACATGAACAAGGTCTACGCTTTCAAAATGTATATGTATACTCTAAAACTCTATTCCAACCCATGTATAAATTTTTAGAGCAAGTTTTAAAGTTGGTGCCGTCAATATCATTTCAAAAATATACTGAAAATGATGAAGTGCTAAGTCCTCATAATGCAAACATTAATTCAATCATTATATTTGACGACGTTGCGTGTGAAAATCAAAATAATATACGCGATTATTTTGCAATGGGGAGACATAAGAATATAGATAGCTTTTACTTAAACCAAACGTATAGTAAAATACCTAAACAACTGATAAGAGACAATGCAAATTTAATAATTCTTTTTAAACAAGATGATGTGAATTTACGTCATGTTTATGATGAGCACGTAGGAAGCGATATGTCATGGTCTCAGTTTCGCGAAATGTGTTCCCAAGTATGGAACACACAATTTAATTACTTAGTTATAAATAAAGATTGCAATAGAAATTCTGGATGTTATAGGAAAGGTTTTGATACGTTTATCGTGCCAGATTAAGTTTATACATAAAGCGAAGTATCTATATGTGACATTTATTACTTAAAATGAAACCGCCTAGACCAGACATGATTCGTAAAATAAGCGACGAGAAACTATTTAAACAAAAAGTGCTTCAATCTGCTGAAGCAGTCAGAAAAAAAGTTAAGCTTATTCGTGATGCCAAAACCAGTAATAATATAATGTTGGAAACAATGTTGAAACCAATCACAGATCCTCTAAATGTAATGGCCAATAATAATGATAAAAACCCTAATATCATAAGTGATACAGATTTTGATAATGAAGGTTTCAAGTGGGATCAATCTATGAAACCATTAAAATATAGTTCTTTTGATGAAGAAAAGAGACGAAGTTTAGCTAATAAAACATTACTGAGAAATTCATCTGAATCTGAAAGTGAAGATGAAACAACTGCCGACAATACTACTCGAGTTAGTATACCACACGATAGTATTAACGGAAATGATTCTGATACATCAAATAATGTCTCATTCAGAACATCACATTCGTATGCTTCTCCTCGCGAAGATCCTGCATGGCAAAAGCAATATTCAAACATGAACATTCCTTTTGGTGTACGAATGGAGCGTGGTAAGCTAATGTTAGGATCTTATCCTATTTCTGTTAATGATAAAGAGCTAATAATAAGCGGAGAAACTCATTACCTAACAGAAGGCTTAAACGATTTGTTGTTTAAGAAAACACCCGATTTAAATGTGGTTACCGAAGACGATAAACGATTGTATAAAACATTGTTACTAACCACAAATGCTCATAGACGTGATTTTGATCCTAATAAACCTATAAAAAGTAACAAGGGCATGAAATATTTATACATCATAAGACCACTTTTCAAATTAACTAAACAACGCTCATTAAGTGAAGAAATACATGTATCCGGTGAAGGTTTGCCATCAATGAAAAAAGTAAAAGCAGACGTCTCTTATGTGTATTGGGATGACCCAAACGAATTAGTAGATCGATTAAAACTGCTTATAGCATCGCGTGACGCTGGAAATACAGGATTAGATAACGAAATCATATCTATCATTGAAGAATTACGCGAAGCAGGCATAGTAAATAATATATAAATAAAAATATGTTTTATTATTAACAGTTGTAGTTTGACTTCAATACAATATACAACAAAAATGAACATTGACAAATTTGGTCACCATGTTCATAAACGCTTGCGTTCTAGTGAGATTCCCGATCTCAAGTACAAGGCATTGCTTAAGACTGACGAAGGATATTTTGATTTAAAATCTTTGCAATTAAAGGGAGTTGCGAAACCCTTATCACCTGATGATGCAGTAAACAAGCAGTACGTTGATCAATATATGCAAAATATATACGATAAGACGTATATAGATTCTCTGTTTGATACTATAAATAATCAAATTCATCAGCTTGTAACTCAGTTAAAACTAAACTTTTATACAAAGAAGGAGATAGATAATAAGTATCTTCAAAATTTGAATAATGGCAAAACAACAAATAGTGAACGAGATCCATCGTTCAGCGCGAAAAAATTTTAAGCGACGATCTGTTATATTAAAAGGAATTGACGATTTATGGCAAGCTGATTTGATTGATTTACAGAGGCTACACACGATTAACAAAGGAAATAAATATATATTAACTGTTATTGATACATTTTCAAAGTATGCCTGGTGTATACCTATAAAATCCAAGAGTAGAATGGAAGTGAAAAATGCATTTGCTCTAATTATAACATCAAGTAAAAGAAAACCGAAAAACTTACAAACAGATCTTGGAAAAGAGTTCTATAATAATGAATTTGATAGCTATTTAAAATCATTGAACATAAATCATTACTCAACGTATTCAATTAAAAAGGCCTCCATTGTAGAAAGATTGATAAAGACACTTAAGTTCAAAATATACAAATATTTTAGTTTCATAGGCAACTATAAATGGGTTGGTAAACCATTAGACGAAATAGTTAAATCATATAATGAAACTGTACATCATACAATAAAATTTAAACCTGTTGATGTAAATTTTGATAATGAAATCAAAGTAAAAAGAAACATTATAAAATCACAATTCAAGACGCATTGTAAATTGAATAAACTCAATGTTGGAGATCGAGTACGTATAAGTAAGTATAAAAGTGTATTTCGTAAAGGTTATACACCTAATTGGTCTACAGAACTATTCACAATTAAACATGTAAATCATACTCAACCTGTAACGTATCACATTGAAGACCAACGAAAAAACACTATACTCGGCACATTTTATGAAGAAGAACTTCAAAAAACAAAGTATCCAGATGTTTATCTTATTGAAAAAGTGATTAAAAAGAAGGGTACAAAGCTGTATGTTAAATGGCTTGGACTTAGTGAAAACGAAAACAGTTGGATTGATAGAAATGATGTTGTATAATTTGTATTAAATATACTTCTCCTGAATATAATTTCTCATTATCAAACGGGGTATGAAAGGAAGAGGTCTTTTAAACAGTGCTATTAATAGTTTACCTTTCGAACTACACTTACCTGGTTATAATTATTGTGGGCCGGGCACAAAGTTACACAAAAGGTTAGAAAGAGGTGATAAAGGCATAAACCCACTAGATAATGCGTGTATGAAGCACGATATAGCTTATGATAGATATTCTGATATAGCTGATAGACATCGTGCTGATTTAGAACTTTACAAAATGGCGAAACAAAGGAGAAAGACGAAAAATGTTGGAACAGGTGAAAAAATTGCTAGTTGGTTAGTGAGTAAAGTTATGAAATCTAAATTAAAGGCTGGTGCGGGAATAAAACCATTTAAACATTTTGTATCTAAGATACGGGCTGAAATAAAAAAGAAACCTAAACAAAAAAGTCATATAATTGATCGAGCACTTACAGCTGCAAAAAAAGTTTTTGGTAATAACACAAAGGTACGAATGCCGCGTGTAATACCGATTCCAAAAACCGGAGGGATTTTACCGCTGATACCTATTTTTGCTGGTCTTTCTGCGCTTGGCTCATTAGCTGGTGGAGCTGCCGGAATTGCTAAAGCTGTAGGTGATTACAAAGCTGCAAAAAAGAACTTTGCTGAATCAGAACGACACAACAAAATGATGGAATCTATTGCATTAGGCAAAGGATTACATATTAGACCATATAAAAATGGTAAAGGATTATGTATCAAAACATCAAAAAACTAAATAAGAGGTTACCCAGACGTGCTCTTTCAAATATAGACATTTTAAATCACTCATCAGACATTCCGTATTTTCGTGGAGTTTATATGAGAGACAGTTTACCAAAGCGTCCTAAAAGAGTAGAATGTGGAATTGTTAACTTGGATAGTTCTAAGAATAATGGAACTCACTGGGTGGCCTATGTCAAAAATAACAGCTATTGTGAATATTTTAATAGTTACGGTGATCTACCACCTCCGCTGGAATTAAAAAAGTATTTAAAGAATTATGATATTTACTATAATTATAACACGTACCAAAAGTTTAACACTGTAAATTGTGGGCATTTATGTCTTAAATACTTAAAACAATATTGGTATAATTGCTTAAATACCTTCGTTCAATAAACACCTTATCATTCTCACAATGTCTTTCACTTTGTCTATAACTGGATCCTCTTCAACTTTGATAACAAACCTTTCACCAACTTTACAACTGGATGAGGAATACGAGTGCGGTTTGTTGTATATATCAACTTTTAATTCAATACCCAATATAGATCATAGAAATAATAAGTTCTACTATGATAAAAACAAAGTAATTGAAATTCCTGAAGGATCTTACGAACTTCAAGATATTGATGATTACTTGAAGGAACACCTTCAAGGCTGCTCATTTACACTAACTTGCAATAATAATACCTTAAAAACTTCTATTTTGTGCTCTCAAAGTATTCATTTTGATAAAGAGAGATCTGTTGGAAGATTACTTGGTTTCGGGTCAGACTCTATTCCAGCTAATATATTAACAGAATCTCCTTACCCTGTTTCCATTCTGTCTACAACTATAGTACGCATTGAATGTGACATAGTGAGCGGTTCATTTGTTAATGGAAAACCTAGTCATATAATTCACGAGTTTGTGCCTAATGTACCGCCTGGTTATCGGATTATAGAAACACCAAAAAACGTAATTTATTTTCCTGTTACTCAAAACAGTTTAAGTTCAATTACAATAAGAATATTAGACGTTAACAATAATTTGGTTAATTTACGAGGTGAAGAGATTCAGATATATTTACATCTCAGAAAAAATGATAGACTTCAATAAAACTTCAGTCACAATCAAAAACAGTACTAGTACTCATCAAGCAATCAAGAAAAGAAGACCTAAAGTGCGACTTACAAAACAAAACAAACAATTCCTCCAAAGCCTAGGTCTATTAAAATGAGTATATTAAATTTAACAGAATCTTTTACAACAGACAACTCGATCGAGAGCTTTGAATATCATTCGTATAAGCCGTACGTGACAAGCTTTAATTTTAATGATGAAATACGTATACCTATAAACCAGCAAGATCTCTACGTACTACCTTCAGCGAGTACTTTATACATAGAAGGTACTATAACTGCAATCAATAGAGAAACGAAACAAGAGGTAAAGAGTGTTCTTTTTACCAATAACCCCATACTCCATCTATTTCAAGATATTCGATACGAACTAAATGGTATCGAAATAGATAGAATTAAAAATGCAGGGGTGACAACAACTATGAAATCTTTGGTATCCATGAATGAAGTCGAAGCATCGATGTCTAAGTTATGGGGTTGGGATGTCAACGGTACAAAAAACTCGCATGGAACATTTTCTGTGTCCATACCTTTAAACAAAATTCTTGGGTTTGCCGAGGATTATAACAAAATAGTAGTTAATTGCAAGCATGAGCTTATACTTTTAAGATCAAACACCAATTTAAATAGCGTTAAATTAAATGCGAATGAATACATAGACAATATAACTATATCTAAAATAGTGTGGCGTATGCCACATATTAAGGTGTCTGATCGAGAAAGATTGGCCTTACTCAAATGCTTGGAAAGAGATCGCGGTATTCTTGTAGCATTTAGAAACTGGGATTTGTATGAATATCCACTCTTGCCAGAAACGAGTAAACATTCTTGGGCTATTAAAACTTCATCTCAAACAGAAAAGCCGCGTTACATTATAATTGGATTAAAAACAAATCGAAAAAATGTGGCTGATAAAGACATAACACACTTTGATCACTGTAACTTAAGAGATGTTAAGGTGTTTTTAAATTCAAACTACTTTCCATACGAAAGTTTTGATGTCAGTTTTTCTTCTGAAAAGTTTGCTATATTATATGAACAGTATGCAAAATTTCAACAGTCTTATTATAACCGTGTTCAGGCACCCTTGCTGAGCCCGCAGGATTTTAAAAATAAGTCACCTTTATTTGTTATCGACTGTTCACGTCAAAACGAAACTTTAAAAACCGGTTCGGTGGATGTGCGAGTAGAGTTAGAGTGTGAAACAGCCATACCCAAGCAAACATCAGCTTACTGTTTGATTTTGAATGATAGTATTGTTCAATATAACCCTCTAAGTAATATTACAAAAAAAATATCATGATGCGAGACTACATGTTCGTTGATCTTCAAGGATTTAAAACAGACAAAAACGAGTTTATCGTTAAAGAATTTGCATACGACACTTTAGAGTACACTCAATTGTTTTTAATTAAGCCTCCCTTTCCATTTTCTAAATTAACAAAAAGTGAAAAAAGACAGGCAAGATGGTTAGAAATACATTTTGGTATAACATGGCATGAGGGATATGTTGACTTTAGGGAATTTAAAAGAGTTATTGCCACCCACATTAAAGGTAAGACGATATACGTGAAGGGTAGGGAAAAAATTAAATGGATAAACGAATTATATCCAAACTGTACTGTTATAGATTTGGGTGAAAAATACGAGTATATGCCTAATTTTCAAGAGCTGTATAAAAAATATTGTTCTGCTGAAATTATTTTTAATTGTGTGTATCATAAAAAGTCTTGTGCATTAAAAAATGTTTTATGTATTAAAAAATGGTATTTAGACAATCACTAATCTAATGTTAACTTGTAACTTTATTTTTGAAATAAATGATTTTCCAATAATTTTAATTGATTTTTTATTTTCAAAAAAGGATTGATTAATCATCCAGTGTGAATATAAGGAAATTAATAAAACACCAAATGGCTTTAATAAAATTTATTATGCCGTAATAAAACAAAAATTATAAACTAACACTATTTAACTTCTAAACAACAATTCTAAAAACTAACACTGTAACCACACAATTTCTTTGAAATCTTATTTATGACACCTTCAGTGCTGTCAATTATTTCATCGTAGGTATCATTTGCTACATACTGCGCACTCAACAGAACCTTTTCATCTTGATCGTTTTGATCCGGAACGCCATCTTTGATGTCTATTATTTGGATTCTTATAAGCTTGCTACCTTCACCGACTTCATTGTTTATGACAAAACATGACGGATATCCAAGGTTTCGTTTAATTATCTTATTATTCACTTTTGGTGTACGTTTTTTGGCTTTTGGATTGCCGATAGCATTCTTGACTTTTTTATATAAATCACTATCATCAAATTCTTGCGGTAGTTGGAACGGATCTTGTGTGTATTGCGACAAATCAATCTGAATATCTTCGGTATCTCCCATTTTTTGAAAACCTGAAACATAACGGAAAGAAATTACTTTGATAAAGATACATGGTTAATATGTAGTAGTTACAGAGTTGATAAAATATTATCAAAAATGTTTAATCATAATGTTTATTTGATTGCAAAAGATCTTTTATTCCACATAGGTGACTAGTAAATTTAAATACATATACATACATACAAATAAATAAATCACGAATTTATCCCTTACTGGGTAGACAGAGCCTAAAGTAACAAGACCTAAATTAAAATAATAAAATATAAATAAATAATAATTAATTAATAAAATAATAATAATAAATAAATAATAAATAATGGTTAAAAATAAAAATAAAATTTGATTTTAAATAGTTAGTCAAAAAGCAACTTACCAGGTCTATGGTTGCGAGTAGATAATGAAGGCGCGCTTGGTATTATTAAAATGTAAGGAATTAAAATTACTTTGCGCTTATAAAGGAGAGCTACTGTTTGTTCAGCAAATGTAAATGCGCAATCGTGTTATGTGATAACTTTAACGCTACACGTGGTATACCTAAAACAAGTCTCAACTTGTTCTTGATTCATCACATCATGTAGTGTAATAAGAACACGTTTAACTTTAACAATAAACTATCTATAAAATGGTTTAGGGTAATTATAAGAAAAACAACAAAATAATAAGATTATAAATACATTTATTTACCATAAGACATAATTTGTTAATAAAATAAAAACACTTACATATCATAATGAAAAAAGGGAGTAAGATGGAAGAAAGATTTAACTTCAGGACTGATAGTGCATTTGGTACATTAATTCTCTTTAACTTACATTTATGGTTTTTTTATCTTTACATATATTTATGACATGAATGATCAATTAAACATTAAGTATTGATGTATGACCCCAAGCTTTAGTGCATATTTGATTATCAGATATCAACCGCTTGTCATCTTTAGCTGATAGAGCAACTTTATTTACACTTTGGGTAAATATTTCATGTTTAATCGACTTAAATAATATGTTTTTTCTTTTTATTACATCACCTTGAAATAATGATTTCTCGTAATTAGTAAACTTTAAATTTCGTATAACAGGCTCTTTCACCCCCTTAGCTTTTTTAATAACATGTGGTTTAATATCACCAGTGGTTTTAATACAATAAACTTTTGAACGCAGTCCCACAAACTCTTTAACCATGTCACCTTTCATTTCATCTTTAAAAAGTCCTGGTACTTTTTTATTTTGAACTGGTAACAAAAATTTATTGTCAACATCGTAACAACTAGTATCGAAATAAGACAAAAAATGCATTCTTAAATCTTTAAAATAGTCTTTTGTCTGTATAAAATAAACAAAACTATCTGTGTCCGTGTAGCACATTTGTAGACGACTATCATAAAAACGTTTGAATACCGAATAATGAAAATCATACATATGACTTTTAGATAACTCTAGTACAGCGAAACCAATGTAAACCGGTTTATCCAAAGTTATCAGATCAGGTTTCAATTGAACTGCAACCAAATTTTCAGTAAAAACTGATGCACTGTGAAAATTGGGTCTTGCAATCAATCTATCGGCTGTGATTTTCTTTTTGGTTTTGTTATCATTGTCAGCCCACTGATTAACTAAGCGTACTTCGACCCTTTTCTCGGTATTTTCTAAAGTTTTGCCAAATATACTATTATTCATCAATTTACAAAAGTCTTGTTCGAAAACAGACGTTGCCTCTTGACGTAACCTTGTATTCATATCAATATATTGTTTTAAATAAGGAGACTGTTTGAATGTAATTACTCTATGTATCTTTTTTAATTTTAAACCATGTTTAAGACACGTTTTCAAATGTATATAATGAATCACATACGAGTATTTGTCATATAGATTAGGTATAAGTTTGTAATGCGTTCCACCTGGTGGAATACTTTTTTCAGGACAAAATGGTAGATCATTATGTTTAACATGTAAATCCTTTGGGTAAATAATATCAACTTCTAGAATAAAACCATAATCCGAATCATCTGGGATTTGAGTGATATTTAAAACACTTATTTCGTGATTTTCTAGAAATCTAAAGTCTGATAAAGGCATATACTGGCACATACTGTAACCATATAAATTATTACAGTCGATATAAATCAGGTATGAGTCTATCTGGGATGGGTCATAGTGAGGTAAGTATATATTATTAGCCTTAGCATGTCGTAGAGAGGTCATACAGACTCCACCTCTAATTCCAGATTGGATCATTCTGAGCATGTTAAAGTCATCTATAAGCTCTAATTCAATACCAGTTTTTAGAAGCATGGCATCAAATGATAAGCTAGGTGTAGTTAAATAAAAAGCAGGATCCAAGTCATAGTGTTGTTTGCAAGTAGCGCGAAACTTTTCAAAAATATCGGCTAGCAGAAGAACATCGGTTTGCAAATAAAGGTCTGTATATTCGCCTAAATTACGAATTTTAAACTGGTGCCATACTGATTGCGCATGGTTATAATCTTTTATAGAAACTTTCTCATTAGTAATCGAATTATAAAAATAGTCAATACATGGTAAGTATTTTTCTTCAAAACATTGCCATTTATTCATATACTCATAGGGAAACACGCCTTTTCGTGTAAGTAATTTAAACTCATCATCATTACAAAAATATTTACGTAAATGAACAAAGTCAGATTTCTGCATAGTTGTAGTTAGTTTCTCTAAACTTGTATCTAAAAATTTGAAAGAATCAACGAAACGAAGTTGAAAATACTCATTCTCGATGGGAATAAATTTAGTAAAAGAAATATAGTTTTCCTTAGTTTTAGGTATAACTGTCACGTTTCCAGGTGCCTCACCTAGCTTTTTAATAAATAGATGACAATCATAACCAGATAGATTGTGAAAAAATATAGGTACGAAACAAGGACGTTTATATTGTAGGTTGCACAGACTGTGTGCTGCTCCCCGATAGCTTCCTGTAATGTGACAGTGATCCCGAACCCGATCAGAAAATAGGAAATGATTACATATATGGCATCGTTTAGCGTTCAAAAAATTTAGCTCGTCATTCTCGTTAAATATTATAGAGGTATTTTTGTTCAAAACTCTATAAATTTTAGCAACATCTTTATAGATTGCTTCAATAAATCTATCAACACAATCAGTACCACGATAAGAGAAATAGCGATTATGACTTGGATCTGCATTACAAACAATATAATATCCAAAGGCAGCTGGTATATGATGATGCAAAGTTGTAGTATTAGGGGTATGACTATCACTTGTAACAGTAGTATCAGTGTCGGAGTCAGTAGATTCAGTTGGTTGTAGTAACGATTCAAAATCTGCGTATATAACGAATGGAACATTCTGTTTACGATCGAAATGTTTGAATTTAATCACAGACCCCATTTTTGGTAAGACAGTAACTACTCCAGTACACAAGTGATTTGCAAGTTCTTCCTGTGTAAGAAAAAATAAAAGACAGGTTTCGCAAAAGTATATCTTACTATTATGCTTCGTTACTTGTCTACGCACCAGACGACTTAAGTCTTTAATTAGAACATAATGCGGTGGGTGGCTGCCATCGTCTATTAAAAGTAGGTTTATATATTTTTTACTCTTCTGATTACTGGATACTTCAGACTTGTAAAGGGGACCCGCAACAATTTTATTATTTTTCAATCCAAAAATCGTTAATGAAATCATGGGGTTGTTTTTTTCAAATATTCTAATGTCATCAAGTGTGACTGGAAAAGAAATTTGAGAAATATTCAAAACGTCACGAAAATTAGGATAAGATGATACTCTTTCAGGATGTTTGATACAAGGATATAAAGCCGCTGTTACACACCATAAAAAACAGCATTGGTCGTTGTTTTGTATATTTAGACATGCTTTCTTGTTTTTTATGAACTTTGGCAGGTCAACATAGCTTGAACCTCGTAATGGTTGATACTTGTTTATGTTAATTTCCAAATGTGAGTTACTAACAAAAGCCCATCCACTATCACGGTCTTGAAACTCCTCGAATTTTTTCTTTAGACAGTTAACGATCTCGCAAAATAGTGCATCAAAATCATAACTCAAATATAAAATTTTATTTTTAGTTCCAAATGATTTTATTGATTGACTATTATCTTTAAACATTAGGAACATTCCAAAAAGTTCGAAATTTACTTTTACGCACGTATGTTTCATAAGTGAATCATCTAAAAGTCGCTTTATTTTGTTTCTAATAGAGTTCATAAATGCATCGACAGATGCCAGACTTTGATCGTTGCTTGCTGATATGCGATATGTGGCAATGCGCATCCGAAATGCTGACTCTACTACTTCAACGCCATCATTAAGTACTTTGTTAGAGGATAGAATTGTTTTATGCGCAGTGCTTCGAAGATGACCTATCCATTTATTTTTTTCTACAGACGTACTACACGGAACACAAAAAGGCATACTGAAATTATTAATGTAGCTAAAAGTACTAGACTATTTTGAAACAGTAATAACAACAACTTTTGAATTAAAAATATCAAATTTGGTTTGAAAATAATTCTGTTTTAAATTATTTTTATAATTATTAAAATAAACATTTAACTATTCTTTTTATAATTAATAAAATAACAGACCCACAATCTTGATTGAATAACTGGAATTATATTAAACTACTTATTATTTTTATAATTACCAAAATAAACGGGCTCACAATCTTCAAAAATACTAAAGGCTTTGCCTAAAAACTTTTGGATTTGATTCCACTCAGAGGAATCCTCCTTACATTGTAATTTAACCGACGCTAATGCTTTTTTATAACGTTCTTCAGGTATAGATTTTTGAAAATCATCGATATTATACACTTTTAAATCAATTAAAAAGTTAACAGACCCACAATCTTGATTGAATAACTGGAATTATATTAAACTACTTATTATTTTTATAATTACCAAAATAAACGGGCTCACAATCTTCAAAAATACTAAAGGCTTCGCCTAAAAACTTTTGGATTTGATTCCACTCAGAGGAATCCTCCTTACATTGTAATTTAACCGACGCTAATGCTTTTTTATAACGTTCTTCAGGTATAGATTTTTGAAAATCATCGATATTATACACTTTTAAATCAATTAAAAAGTTACCGTCCGTTATCGTAGTACGCCGAGAAGAACCCGTAGATACGCGGCTGGTAAACGATGATATTGTCTTATCGGTTTTCAATTTTTTCTCGCCGGTGATCTTCTCTTCTTCACTTATGATTTTGAAGATGTCGGTTTCGGGTGTTTTTTTTGAAGAACTAGAAAAAAGAAAAAAACACTTATAATATTTTTAGCGAATGCATTGTTATAGTTGCATAATCACAATAAACTATTTTAATTTCAAAAACAACAAGAAAATAAATAAGTACCTACCTGAAGCCAGAATTCTTGTTTTTACTGGTTGATGCACGAACTTTGTTGGTTGCTTTTTTCTTTTGCGCGCAAGGCGATGGTGAACGTGATCGCTGATTTGCTGTTTCAAATTCAGACCTAAAAATAAAATATATATATTTTTTAATATTATGTTAATTTATGTATCGAGGGACATGTTACAGAGATTTACCTAACAGTAAACTTAGCAAAGTTCACAGCTTGCGAGGTCAGATGACGACATAAATACATGAGAGAACATCTATAACGGAAAAATAAATTATCTTACACACAAATATTTATGTCGTTACCGGGATTAACACAGACCTACTAACGACTAGAGGATACGGAGACCGTAAAATATAACTATGAAGATTATTTTATTTAAATATAAACTATATGAAATACCTTGATGCTGTGCACGATTTCCTTTTCTTAATATTCTTTGTAGAAATAATTTTCTGCTCCGGTGAGGGCGTGCGCGTGTATTTTGAATATTCGGAGTCAGACCTTCAAAAAATTATAAGAATAAACCAAAAATACTTTTAACAATATTTTATGAGGATTCAATAAATATATCTAGTGAGTCAGACCTTCAAAAAAATTATAAGAATAAACCAAAAATACTTTTAACAATATTTTATAGGGATTCAATAAAAATATCTACTGAGTTAGATCTTCAAAAAATTATAAGAATAAACTAAAAATACTTTTAACAATTTTTATGGGCATTCAATAAATATAGTACTTACTTACATTTTAAATGAAGTTGGTAGTTGCAGTTACTTCACTTAACAAAAATAACGATGAGCTTGAAGTCACAATACGAAATGGAAAGGAAATCGATACATAAAACACTATGTTTTATAGCAAAATATTTGATGATTTGGTATTAATCCAAAACAAGAATATTATATGGTTCAAGAACCAAGTTCGAGCATTCGACTTTAGACCTAAATATTATAATGTTATATAGAAATATCGCTTTCTCAACTATAAGTACATAAATAGTATTCAAAATATTATGTTGTTACTTGTTTACCACAAAGCACCGACAAAGTAGGCATCGAATTATCAAATAAAGCTGCCGATTGCAAAATTGCAAACATTGCAACACGTATAAATAATTATGTATTAGGTATCATTTCGTTTTACAAAGGCATACGCCGCTGCATCAACGTATCGTTAAATGTGAAGTGAATATCAACTTCCGTCTCGCTCAGACGTATTAAATTACGTTCGAGCTAGAGTAGTATAGAGAGTTTTCGATTTTGTATTTGTTGAACGTGTAGGTACGGAATAACCTTGTTTATGATTTAAGATTGTCTACACTGAATGCTATGATTTGCGTGAACAAATTTATTTTATTATTTTTAGTTTATTAAAAACAAGTCAAAACCTGTATGAATGTATCATACATACACGTGTTCAATACAATCATGATACGTTTATTGCATCCACGCGCTAACCATTCTCATCGTAAACGTTTAGAGCAACACACGTCGTTCGAGACCGCCCTCGCTGACATTCTTTCTTTACTAAAATGGTAAGTATACAATGAAATTATTGATCTTTGCTTTCCCTTACATACTTAACTACTTGTTACCAATTTAGATTGAGTAAGTAAATTATTTTAAAAATATATTTTTTATAATTTACAGAGAATATCCAGTTCGCAACCGATGAATATCACAACAAATGCAGATGAACTAACGCCAACAACGTTTTATTCTCAACCCACATTTGATGATCCATTTCTTAAATGTTCGCAAGATGTGGATGCTTACTTCGCGTACCAAAATAAAGTTTTAAATGGAGGTCGGGATGTTTCTTTGCCGGAAAATTCCAAGCGAGCGAAGGAAAACTCTAAGAAGGCAGAGAATAGAAAAAACAAAACCATCAACAACACATTGAACTCCTACATTATTAAAAAAAATAAGAAAGGCAGACGAGCCATTCAAATAAATATATCAAATCTTGAACAGGATAACGAGTCTCAAGAGGTTGCAGTACAGTATATTGTAGAAGATGATTTTGACGAAATATTAAGTGCCGCGGAAGGATTAGTGGATAAGATTGCAAAAAAGTTAGGAAATGTTAACTATTAGATTTTTTTAGCTATTAGAATGTTCATGTACCTAATATTTAAGTTAGTTTTTACTTAGAAATATTTCAAAATAATGTACATAAAATGACTAATGTGAAAATAAACTATATTTAATAATGCACTTGACTCTTTTAATTAGACACGAGCGTATTTTAGTATTCACTGGAGACATAGCTTTAAATTAAATTGCCAACAACATAATTGATCATGTTTCATGTGTGATAAAATACAATGAGCTTACTAAGATCGGGTTCTTTATAAATATAATAAGTGAATCATACATGGATCTTACTTTGAACTTAAATGAGATTAGCATTAGAATGATAATAAATTGCACTACTTTTATGAGTAATGTGTTAACCGAATAAACTGGTAAATTACGAATGTCGCATCTACGTCACATGAATAAGACAATCAGAATGGGAGTAAAATCATTCAATTGATATTCAGTGAACTAGCGAATTCCCTCAGACTAAGGTTAATATTGCTATGCAACTTATTTCATACATCAACTCTTTTGCATACAGCTTTGCAACTGTGTAGAAAAAAGATATGTAATGCAGATACTGAATTACAAATTGAGACTTAAGCATACGTAATGTTAGGTTCTAATTAGAACAAATTAATTTTCTTTGTATTTGTATTAACAGACATTAGAATGGGTTAAACGTCATGCGCGCAAACTTTATTACTTTAGAAGTAAAATCCGTTATGTGATCATATTTTTTATGTTCTATTATTAACGTTGTCACCTTCTAACTAGGTTTGTTTTGCAATTAACAGTTTCATTCGTTAGTGAGCTGTTCTACATCGCGCTTACGGAGTTTTTAACATTCGTTCATATAAATAAAAGTTCCTTGTTTTAGCTGTTGGATGATCCGTTGCTATTACGACCGGTAGTAATGGTGATTCTATACCATCGACATGTCAAAGGGTCTGGCTAACTCTGCGATGATGGCTTTGGTATACGCGGTGGCGTATTACCGTACCTTGGGCTTGGTTTTAATAACCCTACCTTGGGCAGGGCACTTGGTGCGGTATGACACAAACCTCACGCGGTGGCGTATTAGTGTACCTTGAGCTTGGTTTTAATAACCCTACCTTGGGCAGGGCTCTCTAAGGGTGCGCTATGACACAAACCTCTGGGTGATCCTATGCTATATGCGGTCGGTAGTACTAGGTGAACCCCCACATGTTCATCACATCAAAGAGCCTAGCCAACTTTGCGATGTCTGAATGTGACAAACACCACAGAGAACCCTGGATAAGCATCTAGGAAAAGCCTGACGATCTGGGGTTCTGGCGTGTTATGGGAACTGATCACTCCTGTGACATGTTGTGTTAAGCCTTTTGTTTTTTTACACAATAAAATAATTAAGTTCAATAACTGAGTTTGCATTAACATTAACAACAGAACTAACTCATCAAGTTTGATAAATCACAAGTTCAGAACGTGTATCGTTAAGGATCTGTCGTAAACTAAGCCTATACAACCCGGATTCAACGCTACTGAATTATGCCATTGGGAGTTCTGTCCCACTGCTATAGAATTATGCCATTGGGAGTTCTGCCCCACTGCTATAGAATTATGCCATTGGGAGTTCTGTCCCACTGCTATAGAATTATGCCATTGGGAGTTCTGTCCCACTGCTATAGAATTATGCCATTGGGAGTTCTGCCCCACTGCTATAGAATTATGTCATTGGGAGTTCTGTCCCACTGCTATAGAATTATGCCATTGGGAGTTCTGTCCCATTTAGATATTGGGAGTTCTGCCCCACGACGCGAAGGCGAGCGGAGCGAGACGTAGCCCAAGGGAGTGGGGCAGAACTCCCAATATCTAACTACTCACGTATAAAAGCCGAAGAATTGCTCCGACAATTGTTTCGGACTATTTCGAAGCCTTTCATCAGGGATTCAGGGGGGGTTATCCGTTGTGTTGTAATTATGTGTGAGTCTCACGGTAGTTTCATGTTGAATGCTGTTTTTGAGTAAGATTATTTTGGTTTGGGTTTTGGGTAGGTACCTTTTTGCTGCCCATTGTTTCTGATCCATTGCCACATCTACCACAAACTCTTAGTGAGAATTGTTTTAGGGTATAGGCTAAGTTTCCTGCACTATGTTCCTAATAGTTTATTTTTTAAATTGTGTCTGTATCTGTTTTTTGTTTCCCAATAAAGCTTGCTTGTAAGCTGTTTGTTCTGCCAATAAAGAAAATAAAAAATAAAAATAAAATAAGCTCAACTCTAACGTCTAACCCCGTAACTCATGACGCTTGTTAAGCTTCTGGTACCTAACTTTAAAATTCCTCTGTATTTATCTGTCACTTTGCTTTTGTCAGACATAGACCGAACGAGAATTGTCTATTAATGGATTTCTAACTTTTTATGAATGAGGTTTCTAGATTTATTTATATTCCGGTGCCAAATGGGTAATAAAAGATGGCGCTTGAAATTGTGTGTATGGACTCAACTAAAGGTATCAATAATTCAATATAATGATAGTATTGAAAATTTATTCAAATGCTTGGTATAAATCGTTAGGTGGTGGAACAAGAAAGGTAATCAAGTCTTTGTATTTGCGTATTGATTTTAACAGTGTCGCTAATTGCTCGAATAATTGAAGGAAACATAGATCAATCAAATGATACATTAAACTTGAATAGCTATAATGATAAGGTGGCCAATTTTCGACTCATTTAAGCCGAGCCAAGAATCGGTCGATTACCCTTAATAGAGAGATTGTTGAAATTAGGCCGCTTTAAATCTTTAAGGACACCCTTAGTGAGCTACGTGGAATGTTAAACAGCTTATCGACCCACGTGCCTACGGGTGTATCTGTTCCTAGAATTAGTAGCTGATTGCATGGTGGAATAGATACAGTGATAGCTGGTACCGTGCTGCCGTTGGTATAATCAAATCAAACCTATTTGTCCCCGTTTGCAGCGCTATAAATATCCAAAGATATCCCAGCCGAGTGAGACCGAATATTGCTCCTCTCTACCCTTTTCAATGGCGAATACACGCGGTGACTACGCATTGTAGGTGCACGAACCTCTTTCCTTCACAAAAGCTTCCCTTATTATGCTCGTGTGTAGGATATGAGGAAATTGGCTGAATGGCTTTATATGAAAAACTCACGTAATCTTCGTAGGGTGTGCGCCACAATATCTTGCACTTGCCACTCGAGCTTCTTGTAAAAACACCTTGATTTACCTTTTCAATAATAGCGTTCCTTATTCGCCGGCGGTATATTTTCCCCTCGTTTTATCAGATAATACATAAATCTGCGTAAGCGGGAACTATAATAAATAATCAGAAATTTTGTTAACTTACGCTTGCAGTTGTCATTAACTGTGTTTCAATCTGTTTTGACTTATTCCGCCCCCGTTTTACGCCGTGACGTTAATAACGTGGAATGATGCGTTCACGTTTTATATGTATACGTGAACACGACACCTGGCGAAATAAAACCTTTTGATCGTGGGCAGCGTTCATACGGTGTGTTTATTGTGATCCGAGAGCTGCAGACATATTTCGGCGAGAGACAGCGGGCGGCCGGCCGGGGGAGGGGCGAGGGCTCGGTAATAAAGTACGGCGCTAGGATTCCCTGCCGGCCTGCGGGCGAGACTCGCGATCGGCGCCTGAGCGCGCCGCGAGACATAAATTCGACATCTTTCACCTGGAACGCTTCAACGACCGCCGACGCCACGCGCCGGTTATGAAAATTCCGACACTGGAATTCCTGCTCACACTAGAGATTTTTGCTGAGCTTTGCGGTTGTCGTCGCCCGGATTTTTTAAAGAACCGAGTCTGTTACGTATATTTCAGTCTGCGTTTTATGGAGCCGGGAATGTACTTCGCTTTGGTTTATTTGCGAGCCGCCTTCCTCATGAAATTGCGCTGTTTCATGGCTTACGAGCCATTTTGAGGTTCTCGTTAGACCTACATTTTTTATCGTGATGTATTATTCTTTGCAAATTGTCTATCGCGTGAGCTAGCCCCTTTCGTTATTTCAGTGTTGACATCTGATCTTGGCCAACATCCCTATGACTAACAAAAACTTTAAACAATAAAAATATAGACTTCTCTTTTTATGTGACTCCTTCAACAGAAAGGATATAATGCATTTTTATAATGTAAGCAACATTTGATTCCTTAACACAGAGAGAAAATAATAATTATTTTTGCTCGTCGGTCAATTCGATGCCACTCTGATTTTTCTGTGAAATAACGGGTGACTATTTAGTTCCTGTCTATTTATTGAGAAAACAAATGACCTTCTGTAGATTCTATTAATTAATCGCCAATATCTTCGCAACTCATTGTGAAAGCCACCTGCCAAATTGCATATCCAATAACAAATTATACTTGAAAATAAGATTTTTGAGGCGGGAACCGGACATAAATTTCCAAAACCCATCCACCATTAACAATTACAAAAGAAAGGTAAGGAATGAAATGTTTTATTCATTCCGTTAACGAGAAAATTACCGAGAGGGTGGCGGCAACGGATCGGATTGCAAGGACTCGAGGAACCTTTGTCTTCGGGGAGAGGTGTGCCCAATGAGCTCTCCAGATACCTATACCAATTAGGAGAAGCAACTTACTCGAGTGCCACATTGTTCTTCTTACATTTCATAGCTAATACGCACGCAGCAAAAACATCTTCAACTGCCACCAAGAAATAGTAAAATTATATCCAAATAACGTCACAAACAAAACATATTCACACGGTACATAGTAACGGTATATCTGCCAGCTAACAACAGATTGCTTGGAAACGTATGAAAATGTGTTACCAGAAAAAGTTCACTTTTCCGTATGATCCCGTTGCTTTGAGATGATTGAAAAATTTATTGCGGTCAGAGCACTTTCGTATTTCCTATTTTTCACGTAACCTGGTTCATCAGAGGTAAAGTTTACGTAACAAAAAACGTTCTTCAATTGAATTTATAAATCTTTAACGAAAAGACCTGATGGAATGACTAAATCACCAGCTACACCATGGATTGATAAAACTAAAATTTTACACAACGTAAACAGATTAGATGAAAAGTAAAGGTAGGGATCGTTTGAATTTTACAGGGGCTATCCCCTGCTATCTAGTCTATAATAGCTAGTAATAATTCTATTGGACTTGCTATTCTGCAATGCAACTGCTTTCCGCATTAATGTCTCGTTACCCACCTCTAAGATGCAAGTCAGCATTAAACGCCAAGTCACCTCTCCCTGTATTTAGTCCTAGGTCTTCATTAAGTTACGTACTGTTATATAGAAACCTTAATTAAAGGACTGAAACATCTTGACAGTATTTACAACTCTATCTACGGTGAACACAGTTGCTGGTTCTAGCCTAACAAACCGTACTGTATGCAAGTGCAATTCTTGTGAAGAGAAAACTAAGAAGGAATCCCCTCATTTCATAACGTTATTTGTCAGTGCCGAGTTTGCAAAAGTTATTGCTTCATTCACAGTTCTTTCAACTATTCTTTTAATTAGTTACAAAGCATATAGGTAGTACTTAATCCTTTTTATATGGCAATGCAAGGTGGTTATCGACTGAAACACCAATCATAGGATCACAGAGTTTTAGAATTAATGGGTGTCATAAAAATATTTGTTAGGTGCTTTTGAAAATATTTCGCGTCGTTTACTGAAAATAGGAACATTTACTTGGCGAAGCACGAAACAGGTATTTTTAAACAACTTTGTGTGAAAAATTTAAGCTACCGCTTTAAAGCTAAATTTTTTGCAACTCCGTAAGTAAAGGCATTTCATTGCTTTACAAAGAGATTCTTGAACATACATTATTCTGCTTAAACTTTCACGGAAATATATTTTCGTGTTATTTCCGTATCAGATAACTACCTAAACAATACGTTAATGTTTTTGAAATAATACAAAACTTTACTTAGATATAAGAATCGAAGGTACAAGTGCGAGTCAAATTCTGTTCACATTTGAAAACTGTAGTTTCAACAGTTTAGCCGCTAGACCCTTGTGATGGAAAGATAGGCAGACGAACGTACAAACGAGAGCGATTCGGTTCGGTATAGTAGATCCTTTGGGTACCAACTTATAACTTTACGTAACGGTGATTTCATTGAATTACTCTTCTTACCTACGTTATTTGATCTGATAACATTATCTTAAAAACTGAAAATAACGTTATTTTTACCCTAAGAAGTTGCAAATTTAACTAAAAATGTTTACTTTAATTTTCCGAGCGGCAGGTAAAGTAAGCAATTTTAATGTCAATCAAACCCTTGGTTCAACACTTTTACGCATACTGCATAATATACTAGTGTGCGTGAATGTGCTAACTTAATATTTTTCTTTGGCTATGCACATAGTAGTTATATAGATATTTTAAGCAAGCACGAGAAGCAGCTGTGTATTTCACTTATCTAATCTAAAATGGTCACCGTAATAAGTTCCTAAAGCTTTATTATAATCATTAAAGAGCCAAGTAAGTTTACAGCGATCACCTCCCGGCACTGTTTTGCAAAATATACACCCCACCGCGGAGCTAATTGGGTAAACTTCTTTTAGGCCGAGTACAAACTCGAAATAGGCTGTAAAGAGTGCGAATTTGCATCGAGAATATTTTTCGTCAACAATTAGGCTGTTGGGGCCTTTGTCTGGGCCGAGCAGGGGTTGGTTTTAACGGCGTTTTAAAAGATTTCAACCCGCCGAGACCGGCTTATCTCGGACGCCCGCACGTACCAACAAACCCCTTTATTAACTTTACGATGCCCTTAACAAATAACTGATACAAATATGAATGTTTCGTTTTACAGCGCGGTGTTTTATGCTTTCGGTAACTTTTTACAATCGGCCCCGTTTTAAGACTGCATCATAATCATACCCATGTGTGTGTAACATTTAATTAAACGATGTGAGCGTTGTGTCTGAAATTATAATGTGCTTGGAGCGTTTAACTTTCAAATTGTATTGGTGCGGGCTATATCGTACAATGATTTCCTAAGTTTAAAATAAGAACTTACAAAAGGTAAGCCCTGAGTAACCTTAGGGTTAAAAATTTAAATTGTTAAACCTCGGTTTATTGATTAACAGAAATACATTCTGAAACGACGTACCGTGACGTTACCTAACACAGTTAAAATTTTGAAAATTGGCGATTATTTTTGTCTTTTCATTTTTGATAATAGTTTTTTCTCGATATCCGATTTTTGTGAAACAAAGTTTATGTTAATATGCTGCTATAGGCTAAAGAAAATCCGTTCAGTAGGTTCTAATTATTAGCGTAAACAGACAGACAGATAGTCCGACTCGAATTCTAAAACCATAAATGTATTCTGTCGACGTGATCAACAACCCTTTGAGTTGCTTTTCTCAAATGTCTTTAACGCGCAGTTTTTTCTCTCATTTTGTTGCATTGTATTTATTTATTTCATACCTATACAATATCACACATTGTGGATATTTCAATTAAAAAAGCATATGATAGATACGTTGTTTTGTATCAAACGAGCTTAATCACCTTCTCTTTTGTATCACACACTAACACAATTTCGCCATTATCGGGGAATAAAGCCATCGTTGATGTGACGTCACAATCAATTTGATTGCAGTTAATGTTGCTCCGAGCGGTATCGTATCAGCTGTCTGTCAT